>CAUYRH010123536.1:0-13107 GCA_963574655.1 Perodicticus potto
ATCCAAATTCTGAATTCAGTTTCTGACATCTCAGCTATCTTTTTATGAATGGGGTCTTCAGTTGTGTTTGCCAAATTGTTCCTTGTTGTGGGGTGGGGGAGTTGATCTACTCTGGTTATTCATGTTACTGGAGATTTTCCACGGATTCCGCCCCATAATTATTTTACACCATTTGGCTAGATGAGCAGATAAGGAGAAGTTGCGTTGGGTGCTCCAGGGGTAGTGATTGGCCAGTCCTTTGCCCAAAAGCTGGGACTGGTGTCTGTACCTTTTCCCCTAGTCCTTTGCCAACGACCCATTCAGTGCTATGGCCTGAGAAATTGGGGGCCTTCTTGGTGTGGTGGGACTAAATGGCTCTGTCTTATTTTCAGCTGGTCTCCCAGTGAATCTGTTACTCTGGGTTGAAGTCTCAGCTGTGGAGAAATACCAGCAATTGAGTCACCCCACGCCCCACAGGCAACAATTGAAAAAAGAAAATCAATCCTTTCCACAACCACATACCCATGGTACCACTTTGGATAGTCCTCAGGTGATTGGCCCAATTCAAGAGGTCCAACTCAATTGTCCCAGTCAACACCAGTCTCAGATGGGGGAGTTCAAAAGGTCTCCAGCAACTAGATAGCAAAGGTCTGCTGGCATCTCTAGTATGACACACTCCAGTGCTCCGTGAAGTTAGAAGGACCCACCCAGCAAATAAATTAGTCTGGGAAAGTTGATGTCTCCTTCCCCACCTTGCACCTCTGTCATACGCGGTCACTGGTAACCCCGCAGGCCTGCGACCCAGTTCCCTCCAGTGAGCAGATGCTTCAGGGGTTTGTGCCTGCCTGAGTCACAGGTAGATCTATGTCTCCTCAGCCAGGCTGCCACACTCTGCCACCATCCGGCAGGGGAAGGTGAGGCCTGACAACCTCGGGTGCTTAATGGGGGCTGGGGTATTTCACTCAGTTCCATCCCTGCCCCGATTGATGTTGCTGACAGAACAGAACAACTTTGCAAAATTTGTTTCTGTCCCAGCTATATTCCCTTGTGAGCCAGAGGCTGTTTGAGCTACTCAGCCCTGTCTTTGCCACTGCCCTTTCTTGGCTGCAGTTTGTATTGAAACCAACGGTCAGTGCTCTGGACTCAGCTGTCAGTTCCAGCCTCTGTATGCTGGCTTTTGTCTCTATGGTCCCCTGAGGGCCAGATGTGTCTGAGGCTCAGTGATGGAGTCCTCTGGGTCAGCTCCACCCTGGGAGTCTGCTATCTCTGCATGTGCGTATTCTCTTCCCCGTGCCCTGCCCAGGCCGGTACTGCCTCAGGTGTACCCTTTATTCTCGGGGCCTGCATTTCCATCCCAGTTCTGTTCTGCCAGTGGCTACTACCAGAGAAGATGCCCCGCTTCCTCTTGTTGCCCAGAGAGACTGAGAGTGTCCTTTCAAAGTGTCCTGAGGAGTGTGAGCCCAATTGTTCCCGCTGCTGCAGCTGCCGTTCTGTCCCTCGGGGCGCCACCACTCCTGTATGGTTCCCTCTCAGTTGACTGTCCTCTGCTTTCTCCTGTGCCAGAGAATCACCGCAGGTCAGCAACAATAGCCCATGCCCCATCCACACCCCTCGAGAAAATGCCCAAGAATCTGGACTCCACGGAGGACAGGCTTCCAAACCACGGGGTGAGAGTGGAGGGGAGTGCTGGGAGTTCAAAATTGCAGGTAGAGAATATATACAGTTTTATACAGTTTTATGCCTGGCAGGAGAGTGCCATGGCACCCTAGTAGGGGAAGGAGGTCTGGTTTTTAGAGGGTCTTTCCCATGGGATAAAATGGGAGGATATTTGAACTCCACTCACTTATTTGTATGGAGTATACTGCGAGGCATTCTCATGGGGCAGGGGACTCCCGTCTGCTTGGCGATGGATTTTTGTACCTTTTGTTTGTATCATTGGGGTTGCAGCTCGCCTCAGCAGGGTTGATGTGCGTTCTTCAACCTTCTCTCTTTGCTCAGATCTGAACCATTGGCTTTCTTGCTAAACTTCTGTCCTTTAACTCCTTCTGGATGGGAGCCTCTGTAGAAAGCTGGATCCAATGGGCCATTTTGCCTCTGCCCCCCATTTTGCTTTTTAAGTAGATCTTTGTTATAAGTACTTGTTCAGTTAGCTTTCATTTAAAAAAATGTAAATAGGATTAACTCCCCTGGGTTCATGAATAGTAATTTATACCCTGAAAATAGTTCCAAGTTGAAATTTTTAGGTACCTAAATGGGAGATATCTAATATTAACGTCTACTGTTAAGTACTCGGTGTTAATGGATGCTTTTACATTTTATTAAGTCTTGTCGGCTCGGCACCTATGGCTCAACAGGCTAAGGCGCCAGCCACATACACCTGAGCTGGTGGGTTTGAATCCAGCCCGGGCCCGCCAGTCAACAATGACGGCTGCAACCAAAAAATAGCTGGGCGCTGTGGCAGGCGCCTGTAGTCCCAGCTACATGGGAGGCGGTGGCAGGAGACCCGCTTGAGCCCAGAAATTGGAGGTTGCTGTGAGCTGTGATGCCACAGCACTCTATCCAGGATGACAGCTTGAGGCTCTGTCTCAAAAAAAAAAAAAGTCTTGTCCACTAGATTTTAAACTAATCGATGGGATCTAGCACTGATTATAGTCAACAATTCAAAGGAGTGGTTACCTAAGTAATCTTTGCAGTAGCAAAAGATGTTTCCTTTTTTTATACATTGAAGAAAAAGAATAATTTTGATTATTATACAAATTCTATAGGTATTATTTGAAAGATTTATACAAAATGAAATAGGACTTCAGTATCAAGGTACTCTGGTTTTTTTGTAACATAATTTATTTAGGTACTCAGCAGATATTTATTTAATGTTAGGGTAAGAATTCTCTAAGTATCAATTAGATTCTCATTAAAAATCTAATGTATTTGGGGGAGGGGTGTTTTACTATGTATTTAAGCTTTTGAAGTACTAGTAGCAAAACCACTAATGTCAATCAGCCAGAGTTCAAACCAAATTGTTATTTGTATTTGGGGGAAAAAATTGTAGTGATGGAAAACTTATATCATTAATCATTTTTAGCCTTACTACTATTTCTCCAGGTTTTAAGAAATATTTTCAAATGTTCTTCATTAACATACATACTTCTTAGCAAGCTCTTCTCATAGTCTACTTTGTTGTTTATCTCCTTCATCTAACTATGTTTTGTAATTGTCTAAATTATAACATTGGCAATATGTAAGTCTTTTATAGGACAGTACCTTTGAGGTCCAGGTGATCTATGGGATGATCACACAGGCGAAGGTCGGTGTTCTGCTTGATATGTGGGAGAAAAGTACATTCTACTGATCATATTATGGTAACATGTGGAGTTGCCATAGCTCAGGGTAATCTACTACTACTGTTGGGAAATGAGATCATAGTTTATGCCTTGGCATTAGTCAGTAGTAAATAGAAGATACTCAATAATCTCCCCATTTGGGCAAATTAAATTGCAATCTATAATAAATGATAGTCACTTTCAGCACAGTAGAAGCTTCTTGTTTTGGAATAGGAAAGGTCTGCACAGTATCAAAGTAATCTAAGAAACCTTTTAAAGTAGGTGCTGGACCTCACCTGTTAATATCTCAATCTCCCCCCCTCTTCCCCTACCCTCTATACAAAAAGAGAGAGATCTTACACTACGGTACTTGTTACCAGGTGATTTGGATGATCAGCAGGTGTGATATCTTATAATAGATCTGTTGTAATAGATGTAGATGATAAGACTCAGCAATTAGTTTTGCCTTAGAATTCTATTTTCTTGATTGATTCTGATCTATACTTTGTTTTTATTCTGAGATATCAAGCAGCTTTAACTCCATAGAGTACCTGTCTGGAGAAATGGTAATCATAAGAAATAGAAATATTTGCATGTGTGTGATCACATGTTGTCTTAGTCTGTTTTGTATTGCAACAGGATATCACAAACTAGGTAATTTCTAAGGAACATAAATTCATTTCTCACAGTTCTGAGGTCTAGGGAGTCCAATATTAAGATGCCAGCATCTGTTGAGTGCCATCTTGCTGAATTATCCCATGGTGGAAGACAAAAAGGCAAGAGATTGCATATGAAAGAGAGCAAGAGATTGAACTTTCAGTATAATCAGCAGTAACTCATTCATGAGGGTAATCACTATTGCATTGAGAATTAAGTTTCCAACACATATTTTTGGTAGACATAGTCAACCCATAACACTTGTTAACCTAAATTGGATAGTTCTGTTTGTGATTATTTTAATTAGTTTAATCATTTAGTTGCAGAATCATTATTGGATTATTCTTATAGCTTGTTTTATTGTTATTTGTGTAATACTATATTTCATCATATTTAGTTTATTAATAGATTGACTATAGCTTAGTTCTTTATCAGTTATAAGAAACATATACATATCTTAAGGTCATCAAGTATATGGCTTTTTATTTCAAGGCGGCTGTAATTTTTTTTAATTAAGTGTATCACTCCTCTTTCTTTATATCATATTTGATGTTCGATATGAAGAGCAGTCTTATACACCATCCTTGTTAGTTTATAAAGTAAAGGTTTGGTTAATTAAAACATTTTTAGAAATATTGCTTTTTAATGATTAAGAGGAAAAGAGTTGGAATCTTCAATTCTTTAATTTATAAGTATGTTTTCTGTATTTAGAATTAAGTAGCCTTTTACTTTCATTCCTCCAATGGAACCAGTATTATAAATACTTAAAGTGTCCATAAAAATGTTACCTGGCTTTTATTGAGAACTTACATTGTGCTGTATACAACATTAAGCACTTTGCATTCATTTATCTCATTTAATCTAACTGCATTTTGTGGTAGAAATTATTATTGCATTCATTTCATAGGTGAGGAAACTAAGATAGTGAATAGTTAAGCAGTGGACCAAATGAAAGGCAGAACGTGTATTCAGGTCCATCTTGCCTGAGCCTTAGCTTTTTAATAATGATGTTGTAATACCTCTACTTTATAATTTTATGAAACTGAATATGTTAGTTTATTTTTACCAATTCAGTAAGGTTTTCTCCTAGAAACACATTAAAATTTAACTAAAGATCATCAGCAATATATTTATTCTCCTAAAATCTAAAACCTATATGTATATGTATAGATTGTGCCCGCAAAAACCTCAATCTCTTTCTGCCATTGCAGAATGGCTCTGTGCCACAGCAGTCCATTAATATTTAGCCAGGCTTGCACTCATAGTATAGTGATCAGCTTGGCGTGGAAGCTTGGGTTCTTCTAAGTTATGTGCATGTTGCTCTGACCATGCGTATGACTGTCTCCATTCTCCTGTACACATAAGGCTTTTGAATGTCCTAATTTCCCAGAGAAACTCTCTTCAGCTTTTGCTACCCAACCTTAGGTGTTCTGTTTTATGCTTCCAGTGTAATCTTTTGCCCCAGGCACCTGTGGGTTTTGGGTTACTTTGTTGTGTGTCCCAGCAATGCCTGCTGCTTTTTCTAAGTTAGGCTGAATGAGACAAGTGCCTTGTATCAGTCCTGTAGATGCCCCATAAACAGGTAAGAACAGGCCTGTACAACAGTTTGCAAAAGAGTCTGCTCTGCTTCCTCCTTAACCAAGTAACAGACTCCCACACTGAGAATAGAGGGTCCTTCTTCAAGACTGATGCAGAATCAAGGAGGCACTAGGGCAAGAGCAAGTAAAATACCACAGAAATTCTAAGTTGCTTCCTCTTCATTCCATATCCATTTAGTTTTGCTGAGTCTTTGATAATTTTCCAGAGTTTTGACAAAGTTAGTTCTGCAAGTTTCTGCCTGATTTTCATTGTTTCTGTAGGAAGAAACAGTATTCCATAGTATTTGGAGTGCATACTATGACCTCTTGCTGATGTCACCACTTTCTTTTCCTTTTTTTCTAAAAGAATTCTATTAAAGATTTAATAGGAATAACAAAATATTCTCTTAAACTAAAAGGATCCACTTGAAATTTTTTAATTAAAAATAGTCACTATTTCTATTTTATATCTAAGTTTTCATTGTAATAATTTGAAAATATTATTTAGAGGACTAAATGTAGCTACTAAATCATTAGAATATAGACAATTAACAATAATAAAGAAAACGGACAATTAAAAAACTCATGAATTTTCTCTATTGATTTTAGCACCAGCTCTAAGTTCTAATGCAGGAGTCCTCAAATTATGGCCCATGGGCCACACACGGCCCACCGAGGACATTTATCCAGCCCACTGGGTGTTTTTGCCACCAGTGCCTGTCCTGCTTAGCAGCCCACTCTTCCCGGGCTGCAATGCAAATGTGTGGTATGTGCGCCACACTCTGGGACTCCCCTCCTTCTCTCTGTCTCTCATTGCCCCTCCTTCTCTCTGTCTCTCCCCACCGGGTGTTTTTGCTGTCCTGCTTAGCTGCTGACTCATCCCTGGTGGCAGTGCGCATGTGTGGAATGTGCGCTGCACTCTCTGACTGCCCTCCTTCTCTCTGCCTCTCAACTCCTCCTGTCAATCTCGGGTGAGACTGAGACTCTTGATTGGAGGAGGCTCAGCTTGCCTGTGCAGAGCCTGCTGCTGCCTGAGGACCGAGGTAAGAGCAAGTTAGGATTTTTTTTCTTTTTTTTGCAGTTTTTGGCCGGGGCCGGGTTTGAACCCTCCATCTCTGGTATATGGGGCTGGGGCCCCACTCCTTTGAGCCACAGGTACCACCCAATTTTTTTTTTTTTTTTTGAAGTTAGGTCTATTTTTTTTTTTTTTTTTTTTTGCAGTTACTAGGGCCTTTTTTTTGCAGTCAAGGGGGGAGCCTTTTTTTCCTGAAGTTAGGAAGTCTTTTTTTTTTTTTTTTTGCAGATAGGGAGCGCCTTTTATTTTTTCATTTTAAATATTGTATTTGTATTTGTTCCCTTTTTTTTTTTGCTGTTTTTTGGCTGGGGCTGAGTTTGAACCCACCACCTCCAGTATATGGGGCTGGCACCCTACTCCTTTGAGCCATAGGCACTGCCCCTGTTTTGTTTTTTTACTTCAAAATAGGATATATGCAGTGTACATAAGAATTTGTTCATAGTTGTTTTTTTTTAAACTATAGTCCGGCCCTCAAACAGTCTGAGGGACAGTGAACTGGCCCCCTGTTTAAAAAGTTTGAGGACCCCTGCTGTAATGGGTACTCATGAATTTTTAGCATAAATAATTAGTGTAGGAAGGCTAATGGTTAACTGATTACTAATATGATGTAATCCCCTTTGTGGCTACTGTGTTTATGGATGATGCTGGGTCATTAACTTTGCCTTTACTGTGTGTCAGTACATGAATATACTTCTTTCATAAATTTCTAAAAATCATTTGCTTTAAAAGGTATTTTAAGGTTAACTGAAATATTTCAGCACTGCATGCCAATTCATTAAAAGATACAAAAGCTTTCAGGTCTCTACACAACTATATCCATACCTTTATTTTCATCATAGTTTGAACCAAATCATTTTTCTCCTCCTACTATTAAATATTCATCATACATAATTGGTGACAGTTCTCTAACAATTCAGAGATAAAATCTTATGTAATACTTTTCAGAATTCATAGCTAGTGTGATAAAATACTTTTAAAACTTGAGATTTTTCAGATGTAAACTGAAGGCACATTTGAGTAGGTATGCTTATTTATAGTGCTATTTGGGTTGTTTTTAGCTTAACCTAGTTAAAATTTGCTCTTTCTGTCTTCATGAACTGGATATTTGTATATAAAAAAATACTATAGGATTAGCATGATTTCCACAGTACACAGTAAACATGACCGTAGTTAAAGTTAAAAATGGAGTCAGGAATTCCATTCATTTTCGTTTGGAATTTGAGTCATATTTATACATATTCATGGTTTATTAAGTTAGATACATGTTTGAAACTATTGGAAAACACAATGAATTTTCTTCCTCATTTAAACTAATGCAACCATGTGTATATTTTTTTTCAAATAAGCCAACTTATTTTTATTGTCTATGTTATGAACTTATTTTGCAGTTATTTACCAATTAATGAGAAATGAATGTTATGTAAATGTTAAACTCTGCAGTCGCAATTAATTGATGAACTATTCCTAAAGATACGTTTCACCCTGCTACACATACATAGTAGCACATATATATTTATATATTGTGTATAATATATCTATGTATTTAAAACATAGTAAGTAAATATATCCAGACTAGTTTACTAGCTGTTTTACATTACATATTTAAATACCTTTAAAATCTATTTTAAAAGTGTATTCTATTGTTAAATTACTTTTCAAAGAAAAAAGAATTTTGTTATATTAAAAACACAGGTATTTGTGCTATTTGATCATTTAAAGGTCTTTGTGTAAGATTACTTTAATAGTGGTATGTATGTGTGTTGTGAGTGATCAGAAAACAGCCTTTGCATCCTTGTTACAGTTATGGCTACTTGACAACTTTGTTTAAGAATTGACTTAGCAACTAAAAGCATCATATTAAACTCTCTTGCACCCTCTGTTGTTATTTTAGAGGAACACTGCACATCCATTCCCGTGATTGTATTGTCATTACATGTATTTGAATTGCTGATAAAATTAATACTTATTTTATTACACTTTCTACATATTCGATTGTATAGTAATGCAACATTTGCTTGTAATTCTTTGTTGGTGTTTTCCTGTGTTATAGATATGTTTTTATCACATTATAGTTTAAAGGAAAGATGAGCCTTTCTGTTTGTTTCTCCTAGTTACCGGTTTAAGGCCCCCCACTCCAAATGTTTCACACAAATGAAAATCTCTACAGGATATAGCACATTGTATATATAATTTTGCAAAATTACAGATTCTGTCTGTTCTTTTGTAAACCTTTCAATAGTCAGACAGTCTCCTTCCAAAATAAGAGTCTGGAATCGTCCATACTAAAATTAAGAATTTATAACTGTAAGGAACAGATGTTTTCATAAACATTTGCTATAATTAATTTCAACTAGAGGATTGAGGGAACAAAGCGTTTTTCCCGCTTCAAAACTTTATTGCCTTTTCCCTATATACAAACTCTAAAATCTTTTCTCTAATATTGTTAGTGAAACAGTGCTACTCCTTATTCGTTATGTTTTTGAGAAAGAAAAACTGCTTTCCCCCCCCCCACCCCTTATCAGGTTTTGCACCCTGAAAGTTATATTTAATGTAATATTTTCATTTTGAAACAGTTATAAACTGAAGGAAACCTTCGTAATATCTTAATGATAAAACCTGGTTATTTAAAAATCTAAGTCTCTTAATTATTTGAAGGATTTTACATATGATCTGATAAGTATCAACTTAAAGAAATATTCTATTGGTGAGATTTGTATATTTAATCATAATCTTTAGTTTTAAAGAGAAAGATGGCTTGTATTTTTATAATATATTGCTTATTCTATACTGATTAGGAATGTTTCACAAAAAATGTCTGCAAGCTGTTAAATAACATGTGCTGTAAGAAATTTTCCTTTAGCAAGACAGAGACTAATTTTCATTAATCTTTTTAGTTTGCTATAATATTTATTTTTAAAAAGAAAATGAAGTGTGTTTTATGTGTAATCTTACGGTATTCATGTTTTTAAAGAATTAACAAATTAGATTAATTTTAAATATTTAAATGATTTTGATTAACTTCTATAAATTATCACTATTTTTAAGTGATGTTGCCCATTTTTAGGATTTTTTTTGTTCTTTCAAAACACAAAACAAAACCTATAAGTGTGTTGTAAGAAATGAGAGTTAAAAATTTATTATGCGGGCTAGTCTGGTTCTGAGTCTTCTGAACACTTTGGTGCAGCTACACTTATCTCACCAGTCTCCTGAAGAGAGCCAATGTCTGTACTAACCTATGAAGTATAAAATGCTTAAAGAAAAATAGGTAGCTGTTGTTAAAATTACATTTCACTTCTCAGTAGCCATTTCATGAGTATTGAAGTATATAATTATATAAGTATGTTACCTTAAGTACTACACTCAATAATTAAAAATAATCTCATCTTTAAAGTGAAAGCTCTGAAATTGTTATTTGACTTAACGAGGACCACTATGATGATTTCTAGTGGTACCCTTGTTTGCTCAAAGTGCATTAAAAGTATAAATTAACATCGGACGAATCATTAAATTGTTAAGCGATAAATATTTTAAAAATGAATATAATTTGATGTTTGAAAGTTACTTTACAGAAATTAGGGGTATAAAATGTAATCAGATTCTAGTCTTACTATTTATTTTGAAGATAAATAATATCTTAATAATAGTATCTATGATTTAATAAAAATTGAAATGTATAGTTAGAAAACTAAACTGCTAAATTTCTATTAAGAAGAATATATTTTATATCAGGGCATTAGTAAGCAATTTTTCAACTTATTTAGTACAATTGTTTTTATTTTGTGGTGATGTGACTTTATTCTAAATTTCATTTTGTGAATATGACAATTTTTTGAATGAAAAAAAAATGTTTTTTTCCTAGTTGTGCTGTTACAGGAGGCACAAACATATTTGGTGTTGTTGCTCTTTCATGTTTTAAAACCCTGAACTTTTGACAGTTAAAGTTTTATGAAGAAATATTAAAGTACATTAAAAGTTTATTAAAATGTGTTCTTGATCACCACCTCCCAGGTCTGCTTTCTATTTCCCAGAGAGCGGCAAACTGAGAGTTGGTAAATCTTCCAGGTCTGCTCTGTACTTGCTTTATTTTTACTATATCATTGATCAGGATTGGTGATTTGGCCACTACCAAAAACTTGCCTTAGTTTATAAACATTAATGTGTGCTTAGGTGGTTTATAAATTTAAGTTTTATCTGTAATTCATAAGAGGAAAATGTCTACTATACTTTATTTGTTCCTGTTAGCAATTACTTTGGTAGTATTACTATCCAATTTGGGAGTAGTAGTGTTGGGTTGTATTTTGGCTCAAAATTATTTTTTTGCCTATAAATCTTTGAATAAACAAGATGAGTTGGGGAAGAGGTGAAGAAATACCTGTATATGCTTTTTGCCGAATGTGTTGCATAGAGCTGTCATGTTTCATAATCTCCATTACTTAAACGTTTTAAATTTTCTTTTCCAGGAGATTCAAATAAAAATGGAAGACGAACAAGTTCTACTTTAGACTCAGAGGGGACTTTTAATTCCTATAGGTAGGTGATGAATACATAGATACATAATATTATAAAATAATATATAAGAAACATAATCATGGGCGGCACCTGTGGCTCAAAGGAGTAGGGCACCGGCTCCATATGCCGGAGGTGGTGGGTTCAAATCCAGCCCCTGCCAAAAACTGCAAAAAGAAAGAAAGAAAGAAACATAATCATACAGGATTCTAATCTTAGAATAATAAGGAACCACTAGGCCTTAAAAATTAGATAAATGTAAAGAATATTGTGTTATGTGATTAGAGATATAATGAGTCACAGAAATGTAGCATTCTAAATTCTTGAGTAAATGAACTTATTACAAATACCTTTTGTTATCCTACAGTAGGATAATTGGAATAAATGCACATTTAGTATTAAGCTTCATTATGATCCATTTTTTTTCAGTATGTCTGTTAACAGCACTCAAACTTCTTTTTAAGTTTCTTGCTAAAACAAGAGAACTGCTGAGGACTGCCTAAAAGAGCTTAAAATGTAATTCATAGTTGAATTAAGGTCTGTTTGTTAATATCCTGCTTTAGTTCTTGAGTCAATAGGGCAGTTACATCTCAATGAGTCTTTTTTTTTTTTTAAGAAAAAGGTTACATTAGTTAAGAAAATGTATATTTTATCTAGTTCTTTGTTAATAATCTCATGTTTTGAATTTTATTAGGGTAAATGTTTATGAATTTCGTACCTTTGTAACAGGGAAACCCAGAAAGCTGGAAGATTAAAAGTATTTTCAGTAATATTTGAAAATCTGTATACTAAACAAAAATGGTGTAAGAAATCAGTTGTTTCTTTTAGGAAAATAAATGAAGAGTCAGTAATAATAGATTTTAACACTATACGTAGCAATGCAGATTTCTGAAGAAATACTTTAACTGAGCTACGTTGTCCTTATGGTTAATTAGTTGTGATACTTGTGTAACAGCACTCTAAAATATATGCAAGAACAACAATACACTTGAAGACTCATTTGAATATTAAACTATGTTTCTTTTCTATAATAAATATGGAATTTATGCTTAGATTGTTTATATTTTTATTTATCTACACATTGTATACCCTTAATTGGACCTGTATCATTTATTTCTTCAGTTTTGAGGCAAGCTTTTACATCTAAAGAAGGGACATTATATAGGAAGTACTTGATATGAATGTGGTAAATGATAAAATTTTTATAATTTGTTTATGAATTTTAGAAATGAAACGGTAATTGAAACACTTGACATCTTTATTTTATGCCAGTTGGGGTCTGTATAAAATAATCAGTCATTCAAGTGTCACAGATACTACAAAAAGCTTATGTTCCCCTGGTGTTCTGGAAGGGTATTATCACAGCAATAAAGCTCATGTGTTGTCATTATATTTTCACTGTACCCATCCTACCTTATAAATGTTAGAATTCTCCAAATCTTTCTTTTGCTTAGTCCTGAAGTATAATATAAAGCTTGGATTTGGCATGTTAAGTAAAAAGTAGAATCCCTTATCTGAACTCATAGCTTATCATAGTAATAAACAAAAAATGTGAATATGAAAGGTAGTTAAATATTCATGATTTAGCATGTAACTGAGGAATGTTAATATGATAATATGTATGAAATCTATGAGGGTAATATTATTAAGCATAAATACAGTAAAAAATAACCAAGAGAAAAGGGTAAAAGGATATATTTCAAAGGAAAGAAAATCCCTTTGTTTGTGTATAATTTTGTTGGTGAATTATATTTTACAATTAACATTTCTGGTTTAGTTAATTATGCTAAATAATGGACATATTATATGAAGTTAATAAAAGTATTTTAATGTGAAGGCACAGTTTTATCTTATAGTTTATTTTGTTCTAGAATAGTTTGAAGATTAAAGTATCAGTATTATTGAATGATAATTGTATTTTGAAAATGAACGCCTAATACCTTTGCACAATAAATACTAGTGTTAACTAAATATTTTTAATTAATGCCTGTCA
>CAUYRH010123539.1:0-47893 GCA_963574655.1 Perodicticus potto
AGAGCAGAGAGAGGAAAGGAGTGAGGGGGGTGGGGTCTTGGTGTGTGCCACACCTTTTGGGGGCAAAACACGATTGTAAGAGGGACTTTACCCAACAAATGCAACCAGTGTAACATGGTTTCTTGTACCCTCAATGAATCCCCAATAATAATAATAAAAAAAAAAAAATTAAATCCCCATGCTTTGTATAAACTTGGTATATAAATGCTGTGATATGCCGGGATATGTTGTTTACAAAAATTATTGGGTATATAAGAGGATGAAAGATAGTAAATAAGACTCTTTTGAATTATTTAAGCAGTATAGTTTCTGGCTAAATTTTGGTGTTTTCTACTTGCTAAATTTTGTTGTTTTCTACTTGCTCCTTAACAAATGTTCAAATGTGTTCAATAGATTTTTAAAAATTCCTCCACAAGGATAAGTCTGAAGTGCAATACAGAAACCTACATATAACCTTCAATTCTTTTTCCCAAATCCCAAGGCAATTCTATACCGTGAAACCATAAACATGTGAGCACAGCTACAAATTGTTAATTTATGAAATTGATTTGGGTGGGTATCTGACAGCTTCTTTCTTCTGTGACTCATGTTGGGTGCATGCCAGGAGCACCCTTTGCCTTTTACTTTACACATACAGAAAGAAAATGGGAGCATAAGGCATTTTTCCTAAGAAATATTGTGATTAAAAAATAGTTATACAGCAAAAAACAGTTGCAAACACACAGTATCATTCATTGCTAATGAGTTAAAAGGATACCACAGTGCACATATAAATCACTATACAGTATCTTGCAGTTTATTTAAATTCATTGTGCCTCATTATAACTGAGCTATGCACCTTTAGGTCTGTGTTGATTAGGAATGCGATAGCTCAGAATAGCTTTTAATTCAGAGAAACATGGCCTGACCTTTACCATAATCCTGTGTGAAACACACTATAGTTTAGACATTAATAATGATGCAACCTTTTTTTCATACTGGTGAGATGCTACTTAAAATTTGGTATTATTAGTTAACAGGCCCAGGCCAATACATCAAAACCAAATTACCCTTCTGTGTATAACTACAGTACTTAATTCTGAGTTCTTCATCTCACATAACTATTACTTCCTCTTTAAAAATGCTAAAAACCAAAATGTAATAGTGTCATGTCATAGCAATAACTCACAGATACAAACCAAAGGCACTCCTCCTGCTCCCCATGGACTGCCTCTGTGTGCTGTTAAGGATCCAGGCTCGTGATATACGTTCTAGCAGCTAAAACATTGCTTGTCTTTGACCTTTGTCTCTCAATTTAAGAATGCCATTTCTTTAAACCACCTTCTGGGAAGTCAACTAGCACAAATAACAGAATTTCCTTACCATTCTGATTCAAACACAGTCAAAAATGCGAATCGCTTGCTTAAACATTCCGTTTCCTTTAAAAAAATTCACAGCATCTATTGCTGTAAATATAGTAACATAGTAAATAATAAATTAATCCATTCACAGAGTTTAATTGATCTAATATTTCACCAGGGTTCATAATGGAAAATGACATTGCCCTGTATCACCTCCCTTCACGCCTTTCCATCCTGACTTCTCACTTTCCAGAGGGAATTCATTTTGGTTCCCTTAGATAGTTCCTCTGGTACTTAGGGCCTGTGTTTACAATAAATGTCTCAACTTTCAGCTTTAGATGTTATTTATTGAATTTCTAGAATAAAAAGTAAGATACAGCACATCTGGAACTGTATCTCGTGAAAACTTAGGATTTCTCTTAACACATCAGCTTTGAGGATTTCCTCTAAACTCTCCTGCGTTCCATCCTTTTTCACAGAATCCCTTTCTTTGAGTTAGGATTTCCCTGGGCTCTGGAAAACAGAAACACACCCAGAGGAATAAATGAAATAGGAGTCTACTCAACATAGGGAAAGAACGTTCCTCGAGTAGAACTGAAACTGGATGACCTCGGGCACTCAGGGCCCTCCAATCACGTGGCTTTGCCACGTGTGGTTTTCATTGGCTGAACACCAGGTGACCCAGGAAGCAGCTGCTGCAGTGTCACCCCTGTGTGTACCCTACAGGAAATAATAAGGAAGAGCAAGTCAGTTCCTTTCAAACATTTCCTGAAGATGAACTCACTACCCCGTACACTTAATTTTTTTTTCTTTTATAGTTTATTATTATTATTATTATTATTATTATTATTATTATTATTATTAAATCATAGCTGTGTACATTAGTGCAATCATGTGCTGGTTTCATATACAATCTGAAATATTTTCATCAAACTGTTTAACATTGCCTTCATGGCATTTTCTTAGTTATTGTATGAAGACATTTGTATTCTGCATTTAGTAAGTACACTTATATTTTGTAAGTGGAACTTATTCCAACGTCCATGCCTACCTGTAAGGAGACACCAAGGTTGTCTAATTTCACCAGTTCTGTTGCTACAAAAGAAGGGGAGACAATATGTTGGATACTCTTCCATACTTTCTTATCTTTCTGAATTATTTTGGTGTGGCATATATTGAAGGACTTTGCACAGGAAAGGTAAGCTAGTGATGTGCTGGCACGCATGGCGTGGATCTGGTGCCGTTCATTTGTGGTACTAAGCACTGACAAGGGCTTTCTTCCTGGAAAGCACATCCTGGGAAACATGCTTGCTTTTATTTATTTATCTATTTTACTGTTTTCTCATTTCTTTTTTTTTTTTTCCTTTCTCTCCTTTTGGAAGGTGGGCCTTCGAATGAGTTCTAATGAGCTGTGTTGTGTTGCAGTAAAAAGTCAAATTATCAGTGGTTTAATACGGAAGCGGTTTATTCCTCGCTGACATTGTAAGTTTAAAAGGGGCCAGGAAAGAGTTCAGCTCCACATCATTCTTACTATAAGGCTATCAGGTAACAGAGTCCCCACTGTCCCCAAAGATCTCAGGACTGAAGCAGAGAAAGGCAACAGGGCAAATCACACACTGGCTGTTAAAAATTCCACACAGAAGGAATTTGCCTCACGTCTCACTTTATATCAGTCAACAAAAGTCCCACGCCCATGCTTAACTACAAAAGGGTGGAGAGGTGCAATCCCACCAGGTCCCTGCAAAGACGAATAATAGCCCTACGAACTATAACACATCTCCAGGAAGGATACTCTAATTTGCTTTGCATTTTCTCTCCCCTTTTTTATGTTGAGACTCAGTTTATATGCTGTGAAATGTACTCAAATATATATCTTGATGAATTTTTGCAACTGGAAACATCATATCCATAACCTAAATCAGTATATAAAATACTCTCCAACACTTCAAAGACTTCCTCTTGCATTCTTGCAATCAACATCTCCAAAGGTAACAAGTAATCTAACCTCTGCTATCATAAATTAATTGTGCCTCTTGTGAACATGTAAATAGAAGAATCTATTATGTATTCTTTTTTTTTTTTTTTTTTTGTAGAGACAGAGTCTCCCTTTATCGCCCTTGATAGAGTACTGTGGCATCACACAGCTCACAGCAACCTCCAACTCCTGGCCTTAGGAGATTCTCTTGCCTCAGCCTCCCATGTAGCTGGGACTACAGGTGTCTACCAAAACGCCCAGCTTATTATGATGTATTCTTTTGTGCCTGACTTTTTTCCCTCAGCCATGTCTGTAAGATTCATCAGTGATATAGCATGTGATAGAAGGGTTTTAGTTATTGCAATGTAGTATTTTATTATACAAATATAGCTTCCTTTGTTTACCCACTCAGCTGTTGCTGGATATTTAATGGCCATCTTCAGTCTTGGGCAACTATAAATGAAGCTGCTATAAACTTGATCATATATGTCTTATGATGGATATATGCACTCATTTTCATGGGCTTTTCATCCAGAGGGAATTTCAGACTCATAGAGCATTGAGGTCCATGAGTACTGTCAGTTTTTAAGAGCAATTGTACCAATTTGTACATCCACCAACAATATAGGAGATTTTCAGTTACTCACTTTCCTCCTCCACACATTCATTTTCAATATTCTGGCAAATGTGTAGTGATAACTACTGTGATTAGATTTAGATTGCATGTCCCTGATGACTAATCAGGTTGAAGAACTTTGATAGGCCTACTAATGATACATGTGCACTATTTTCAAAAGTTCTACACAAAGCTTTTATCCATTTTTTAAATTCTTTTGGGTTTCTCATTTCTTTGTTGGTTTCTTTATATATTCTGGATACAAGTCCTTCATTGGGTATACATGCATAGTCTCCCCTTATCCGTGATTTCACTTTCTACAGTTCCACTTACCAGCAGAACAATACAATAAAAAATTTTGAGAGAACGCATTCAAGGAACTATTACAGTATATTGTCATAATTGTTCTATTGTATTATTGTTTATTGTTAACTGCTTACTGTGCCTGATTTTTAAATTAAATGTAATTACAGGTGTCTGTGCATAGGAAAAAACATAGTATATATAAGGTTCAACATTATCCATAGTTTTGGGTATCAACTGGTGCTCTTGGAACGTATCCCCTTGATTAAAGGGGACTACAGTGTGGCAGACATCTCCCATTCTGCAAACTGGTATTTTCCCTGTATGAACAGAAGTTATTAATTTTAATGAATTTCTACCTTCAATCTTTCTTGGGGGTTTAATGGTTAGTACTCTTTGTATCTTATTCTAGGAAATCTTTAACTATGCACATTATAGTCTCCTAAATATTTTCCCCAAAACTTTAATACTTTATCATTCACATTTAAGTTCATGATCCATCTCAAGTTAATTATGGTGGATAGTGTGTACTAGGGGTCAAGAGTTTTTTCAGTATAGATGAACTACTGAACAGCATCATTTATTAATACCATTCTTTACAAACAAATTGGCAGTAAACCCCTTCTGCCAAACCAGATGACCATGTGGTTTCCAGTTTTCTCTCTTTGACCTTTATTTTCTTTCCTGGATTTTTTCAACTTTATTTTCTAAGCCTTATCATATATTTTTTTGAATTATTATTTCTTCTAACACATTTTCATTTTCAAGAGCATTTTTTAATTCTTAGATTATTCCTTTTCTAATGTAAACTGTTTTAAGTCAAACATATATTACCTTCTCTTATCTATGGATTTTACATTTTGTATTAATTGCCTTTTTTCAGTCTCCTAAATTGGCTCAGCCTCCTCTAAATTCCTCTTTTGGTTTCTGCCTTTGATGTAAGAGATTTTCTTGAATATCTATGGTCATTAGCTAACGTGTGCAGTAGTCATAAAGATGACCAAAGTCTTACTCTCTAAGTGAGAGCTTATCAGCTGAAGAGCCTCAGCATGTAAGATTACTGAAAAGACACCAGTATCTCAGTTGCTTTTCCCTTTGTTCTACCAGTTTTCCCAGTGGAATCTTTCAGACTCCACCTAAGGAGATATAAACCCATGACTTGAATGCAGCAACCTCACATTCAACAGTGCCAACTGTCCCTTAGCCCAGAATCCTTCTAGGTTGTCCTACAAAAAGAATAAACATCCAGACTTCTGTTGGAGGTGAACAGGAGGTATTCTGCTACTTAGATTGGTGAGTAGAGAAGCTGGAATGAGTGGTCTAATTGTTTTGTATTATCAGTTTTCAACATTTTTTCTGTTTTGCCCCCACCCCCCACCACCATATTCCGTATTTCAATATGTAATTGCTGCCAATCTAGAAAGCCTGTGGAAATAATGAGATTATTTCTTGATTGATCCTCACCATGAAATGGAAACTAAAATTCAAATTTTTCTGATTTCTATGATGAAATATCCTTTGTTCCTTTTACATATATTTTAAAGTATTATTGTGAGCTCCATTTCTGATACTTTCTGTCTTCCTTGTCTTCACCCATTCTCTTTTGCCTCATAGGTTTATAATGTTTTTTATTCTTACTATCATTTTAGTGGTGTTTCGGTAGAAAAACATGTTTTTTTACATTATCTGATTTGAATTCTTTCTTGGCTTTCTTTGGCCCAAGATAAATTACATTCTGGAAGCAAAACAAAACAACAAATGAGCTGTTTCTCTTAAATTTAAAGTCAAAAATAACTAGTCTCCTTCCCTAAAGTTTAGCAAACTAGATTTTTTTCCTTTAACATTTAGAAAACATTTTATATGAATTTTGAAAACAAATCCAAAATTCATTACATCAAAAATATGACTTTTTTCTTAATTGAAATTCTGTAAAATACTAAACAAATTACATTAAAATACTTCATCATTTTTCTAAATTGCTAAAATAAATACTTTTCCTAATTCTCCTTGAATTTATACAGTGCATCCTAAAATTTAAAAAAAATTGATTGTGTTATTTATTGCCATTAAAATTGCATAGCTGGCAGTTGTATAGCTGGCTGGGCAATTTGCTCCTTTCACCACTACTTCACGTTTACCCCGGTGACAATGTGCTCATAAATTTACATTCAAGAGGATTTCTCAAGATTGAGGTCAAATAATAAATAGTTGAATTCTTTAAGTAGCACTACCAAACAACCATTTCAGATCCATTTTATTAAAATACAAATATCAAACATAAAAAATAATACAAAGCTAATGGAAATACCATGCACTATTTAAGTCTGCTTTTCAAATAGTGTGGGAAAGAGTCTAGTTGAGAAACCCAGTCTGGACAGCACCTGTGGCTCAGTGAGTAGGGCGCTGACCCCATATGCTGGAGGTGGCGGGTTCAAACCCGGCGCCAGCCAAAAACTACAAAAAAAAAAAAAAAAAAAATGAGAAACCCAGTCTGGACACTTACAAAAAAAATAAGTTCTGACATTTCGGAAATGCACTCATTCTTTCCTCATAAAAATTAATTCCAAATATGGGGCATGCCTGTGGCTCAAAGGAGTAGGGCACTGGCCCCATATACCAGAGGCAGTGAGTTCAAACCCGGCCCTGGCCAAAAACTGCAAAAAAAAAAAAATTAATTCCAAATAAATAACTTTTCTTAGATTACACAACCACTTCAACCACAGTAAACCTAATATCTTCTAGAATGTCAGCTAAGTGTTATCAGTTTATTTGATCCACTTAAGAACAGTAAAAATTTAACAACCATTTTTTCATTATTTTCCCTTTATTTTGACAGTACTCCCAGAAAAATTTTAAATAACAGAAATAATTTGGTTGCTATGTCTTGTACCTGTCTTCAGTAGAAATGCTTCTTGTGTTACTATATCAGTCAAGATTCTGATTTTGGGTTAAGATGCACATGTTTTACATGTTAAGTAAATAAATTTACTATTACTTCATTAAGAATCATTTTAATCAATTGACACTGAATTTTTTTTTTTTTTTTTTTTTTTTTTTGAGACAGAGCCTCAAGCTGTCACCCTGGACAGAGTGCTATGGCATCATAGGTCACAACAACTTCCAATTCCTGGGCTCAAGCGAGTCTCTTGCCTCTGCCTCCCAAGTAGCTGGGACTACAGGCACCCACCACAATGCCCGGCCATTTTTTGGTTGCAGTCGTCATTGTTGCTTGGTGGGCCCGGGCTGGATTCAAACTCACCAGCTCAGGTGTACGTGGCTGGTGCCTTAGCCCATTGAGCCACAGGCGCCGAGCCGACACTGAATTTTTAATGTCTATGAAGAATAATATAACTCTACCTTTCATATGTTAATTGTGTTAATGAAATAATTAATATTAAACCATCTTTGCATTCCTGCTATGCATCCCAATTTGTTGTATATTTTAACATGCTAAGGGATTCTATTTGCTAATTATTAAGGATACTTTCATTAACATTTATTAGTTTATTATATTCTTTATACTGTTTTTTCCAATTCTCCTTATAGATGTTTTGCCAAATTTATTAAACAAACTTTAAACCTCATTTATTTAACATGTTTGGAATATTTTTTAAATAGCAAATAAATTGCATGTTACTTTAAATTTGGTAGAATTGATCTGCTCAAATATCTTGAGATGGTGAAACATTTTGGGGGAGATAGAAATAGACAGCATTATATCTTTGACCTTATATAATTTGTGTCTTTCAGTTTTAATCCTTTTTTTAAATTTTTAAACATTTTTATTTTCCAAGAAAATCATCCAGGTATAGAAATATATTAGTATAGTTAAGGTAGAACAAAATAGTTTCCTGCAAGTCTCATTTTTTTCATATATCTGATTTTCTCATCATCATTCCTTATTTTGTTTTGTTGTGTTTCCTTTATCATATACAAATATCATGTGTATATTCATTTAGTTAACAAATACTTAACCTACCCTGAATCAGTAATTGTTTAGGTAGCTAAAAAATGATGAATAAAAGAGAAATGAGGGGAGAAAGACATAGAGATTATATTTTCTTATTTGTATGTATGTGTGTGCGTATGTACAACATGAGTGGGAAAAATAATTAACATATATTCATACACAGCTTTTAAATTTTCTGAAAATTCTTACGTATTTATTTTGGAGAGAGATTGTTGAGAGGAAATGACATATGAAGCTAAGATTTCTTTTTTAAAAAAAAAAAATCAGTGTCAAATAGGTCTTTTTGAGGATATGTTTAATATTTTCTGAATTACTTTTCTTGCATATCTGTAGTATTTTCCTCTGGAAGATGTCTGCCAGCTGGCTCCTCCCTCATAGGAGATATTAAAGGTGTTTCCTGATATGGCTTCTAGTCTTTCTGCACTGATCTAGAGTTTTGATGTTTGATCCAGTTCCGGAGTACAGATGCTGGCACATGCTAAAATATTGCTGGTCCTACTCATTTTGGAGGATCCATACTGTTTTCCTTCGTTGAAGTCTACTGACAAAGTTGCTAAGTTCTGCCTAGTAAGAAGAGTGTAGGCTTTGGCTATGGACATGGAGGTTTTCATTTTAATGATTCTCCTACTTGATAACTTGAGTTCATTCCATTTATTTCTGGTGCTCTTGGGTTCTTTGCACCTTATCTATGCTACCCACCACAAACTCAGCCTACAGCTTCTGCTTGTAGCTTTCAAAATATAGTCTATATTTCTTTTCCAAGAACCTATAGATTCTTTGAAGCATATGTAATAAACAAAATCTCATTGTTCCTATCAATTCCCCCTATCTTTTGAAGACTTCTGAGTTTAGTCAACTATCTAGATCTTTCATCCTATTTCCATAATCAGTCATGGCAAATTCAACATTCCCAGATACAATCCATCCACTACATTGTCTTTAATGACAGGAATTGTGATCTGTGAAATGTCTCTGTCTTCGTTGTAATAAATATTTAATACCATTGTACTGTTCTAGGTCTTTCTGATTTTCATCTTGCCAAGCCAAACTGTTTTTTCTGAAAGTATCACTATCATCCATATTTATATGTATACCTATTCTACATTCATTTTTATTAGTTTATGGGGATTTTATCATAATGTACTAAATTTTACTTGTACCTTTTATTAATAACATACATATATGACTAGATTGTGGAAAACAAGTCACTTTCAAATTCTTCAAATGACACTATTTTTCAGATGTTGTCCCAGATTATATATAAATGTTAAGTGTCATATTTTTTTCCATTTTTTTTCTTAATTTCCCATTATTTTCAGTGTGTGGTATTTGGATTGCATTAGCCTTTATGAATTTAAAATTTAGTAGGAATTTTCTCTTGCTAGGCATCTATGTCCGCTAAACAAGAAAGTTGTCACATATATTTTCCTTCATGCAGAGAATTGGCTTTGAGACCCCTTGAAAATGTCCAATACATTTTTCTCTCTAGAAAGTAAGAGACATTCTAGAGACTGCTGTTTCTGGTAAATATGTTCTAATGGGGATTAGGTTTCCTTCCCATCTGAAACAACTAAAGCATAAGCAGAATATATGACTTAGTGGAATTTAAAATATTGCAATTCAGTACAAAAGGGACTGTGAATCATAAAAGAGGAGGAAAAGGGAAATAAGCTCCACTGTTTTCCTAACTTTCTGCCTCGAAAAAGTTTCAAGGTGCAACTTCAAACAGATAAATATACATGTAAGTGAAAAATATGAAAAGGTATGTGAGTTGTTGGAGGTTGAAAACATACATGAAGTAATAGTAACTGAAATTTTTCCAAAAGGGATGAAAATTATGAAGCCCTTGGCTAAAGTGCTCAGCTAATCTCAAATTTGGCAAAGATGAAGAAATCTATACTGAGATGCTTCATAATCAAATTATGGAAAATCAGTACTAAAGAGAAAATCTTTTAAGTAGCTAGAGCAAATGACATACCACAAGCAGAGAAACAAAGATAAGAATGGCAACATATTTCCAGTCAGAAACAATGAAAGCAAAAAGACTTTCGAGCAACATCTTTACCTACAGGGCAGGGAGAGAGGTTGGAATTTGGTCTAGAACTTGTCAACAAGTTGAAATATCTTCTAAATATGAAAGTGAAATAAAGACTTATTCAGATATAAAACTTTGTGAGAATTCTTCATCATCAGATCTGCACTGTAAGAAACAATAATGGAAGTCCTTCAAGTGGAAGGAAAATAATATCAAATAGAAACCTATATCAACACAAGAAAATTAACATTACAAGAAAAAGTAACCATACAGATAAATATAAAGACTTTCCTTTTTACTATTTAGATCTCTTTCAAATATAATTGACTACTTAAATAAAAAGTAATAATAATGCTTTGGGGGTTTAATAACATAGGAAGATGAAAAATGCACAATAATAGCATTAAGTCTAAGAGAGAAAAAAATAAATGTATATTGCTTTAAGGTTCTTTCTCAATACATGAAGTAGAATAATATTACTTGGATATAGAATGTGATAAGTTAAAGATGACTACAATAAATATAAAGGCAATCACTAAAATACACAATAAATAATGCTGAAACTGTGGTGTTGAGTGATTGTTTTAGTATAAGCAATAAGTAAAATATTTATTTGCTAAAATGAGCCAAAAGGAGATAAAATAAATCACAAGAGATAATTCAAGAGAAAACAGAAAACAAGGGAAGGAAAAACAAAGAACAGATGGCATAAATAGAAGAGAAAAAATAAGGTAGTATATTAAAAGCCAACTATATCACTAACTGCATTAAATATAAATAATATTAAAAGCCCATTTAAAAGGCAAACATTGTCAGATTGAATAAAAAGATAAGACCACAGATTTGTGATACCTACAAAAAAATTCTCTTCCAGCAGTTCTACTCCTGGGATGGTAGCTTGAGAAGTACTGCAGACTACTCCTCAGCTAAAAAAGCAAAGTTGACAAAGACTATAAAAAAGAACCACTTAAATTCTTGGAAAATTGTCCTAAGGGCTTACAGCAAATCAGAAAATATTTATTCATGAAAATCTTCTGGAACTTGGCAAAAACAATGAGAATCTGGGGTCTTTTGAGCTACTCCCTTCATACTACTTCATCTGTACTGCTCCTTCTCAATTTGAAAGAAGTTCCACTCTGGGCAGGTGTACCTAAGAAGACAGAGCTCACCTTCCACTCAGCTCCCCATCGTGGATTCTCATATCTCACTGGGAACACCAGGAAGCCCGTATTTTTCATCCCCTTCAGCCCCAAGTTGAAGAACATAACTTATTGCTGAGTGCAGCTGAGAGGATGAGTTCTCCCTTCCTCCACCCAACCCCCACTTAGAGGATAGAGGATATGCCCCAGCAACGACATGCCAGATAAATGGGGGCCTTGATCACCCCAACCCCTTTGTAGAGAAGCTGCATAGAAGACAGGCAAGAAGACTAGAAGCTGTCACCAGGGTCAGTGCTCAGAGTGGTGGCTTTAGTACTTTTCTCAAAGAGAGATGCAGTTGATTAAAAAAAAGAAAAGAAATCCCAGTCTCTCCCCAAAGGAATTGACTTTATTTGAAATAGTGCTTAAGAAATCTTAGGAACAAGGGTGCTGTTAATAACAGATAATTTTAACTAAAAGCAATAAGGCTAAACAACTAGTTCACCAGAGACAATAAGGAAAAAGGTAGCTATAAAGGAATGTTACGGAGTCAGAACAAACAGCAAAGATTGGCTTCAAAACTTAGTTGTACCAGAAACAGCTGAGCAATTTATTCCCCAGGCCATTTCGAAAATTAGAATTATAATGGGTTGACTAAGGATTGAGCTTAATTCTACATGAGTCAGACAGCTTAACAGAGAGATAGACAAAGGAAAGTAATAGTAGCAGAGGGTCCTACTAAATTAAGTGGATTAGGTTGTGCATAGCTCCAAGACATATATTCTGAGGAGCAACACCAAAGGCTTCACATTAGGGGTCAAATAGACTTCACTAAGTCAAATAAAGTCACAAAACAAATAAACAGGAAACACAATTAAAACCAACCTTTAAGAGAGGGGAAGGGAATCAGTATCTGGAGATGCTACAACCTATTGCCTAAGATTTCCATATTTTATGAAAAAATTTTGAGACATGAAAAGAAACAAGAAATTGTGACTTATACACAAGATTGACAGATACTATTCAATTTTAAAAATGGAAAAATAGAACTAAAAAAATAAACAGCGCCTCAGAGACAGAGGACTCCTTAAAGGAGCACTAGCATGTACATAATGAAAGTAATGGAAGGAGAGGATGAAAAAGAGCAGAAAAATATTTGAAGAAATAATGTCAGAATATATCTCAAAATTGGCTGAAAAACCTTAATCTACACATTAAAACAAACAGAAAAATTCCAAACAGAAAATTTTAAAAGCAGCAAGGAAAAAAATGAATCATCATATACAGAACCTCAATAAGATTAACAGCTGACTTCTCATCAGAAAACAAGGAGTCCAGAAGGCAGTAGAATGACATATTCAAGAGATGAAATGAAAATAAAATATCACCTAGAAATCTTATATCCAGTAAAACTACCATTCAAAATTGAAGACTGAAGACAAAATAAAGACATGACGTAAACAAAAACTGAGAGAATTCATTGGTAATAAAACAGATTTATTAAAAATACGCCTGTGGCTCAAGGAGTAGGGTGCCAGCCCCATATACCAGAGGTGGCAGATTCAAGCCCAGCCCTGGCCAAAAACCGCAAAAACAAAAAAATACTAACGATAGTACTTTGGACTGAAAATAAGTAATCCCAGATGAAGATTCAAATCCATGCAAAATAAACAAAGAGCACTGGTGAAGGTAATTGTGTAATCATAAGACAGACAATATTAATCTGTATGTATTCCTCTTTCTTAATTGATTTAAAAACTATTATACATCACCAGATGGCCAAGGGGAATACTTTGAAGGTGACGATAGTAATACTCAGCGGTGAGATATGTCCCATTTTTTTTAGAATGAGTTTGTCTGCTTAATTGTTCAGGTCATATTCAACACCCGCTCTGATGGCCATTCCAGAAAAAAAGAGCTCCAAAATTGATTGGATGGGTTGAATAAGGACAGATGTCAGTGCATAGTTTTCCAAAAGTACTTTGAAGGTGACCACAAGAACATTCACAATGGTATGTATCACTTTTTCTAGGATGAGTTTGTAAACATAATTGTCTGACTTCAAGTATTTCAGGTCAGTAATTTCCATTGTTTTTTCTTGGATCAATTAGGTATTTTTGCTGATTGACAAGTAGGTTGTAGTTTTATAAGATTGATTCATTTTGGCATGTAGAATACAAAGGCATGGGGTCATGTAGTAGGTCCCTTCATCCTTGGTAATTTCTGATCTATATCTTCTGCCTCTATGGAAGTT
Source organism: Perodicticus potto (assembly GCA_963574655.1). Lineage (NCBI taxonomy): Eukaryota > Metazoa > Chordata > Mammalia > Primates > Lorisidae > Perodicticus > Perodicticus potto. Next base: position 13,633 of record CAUYRH010123539.1, read on the forward strand.
TGAAATTGCCAAAAAAAAAAAAAAAACCCCTCTCTGCTTCTTAGAGGAGTTGTACTTACCTCTTATCTGGGGGAACTTGAATTCAGCAAATATGTTCAGAGAGAGCAATGAGCCCTGGATACTTCTTGTTATACCTGCCATCTATCCAGCATCAAGTACAGATTACATCAACAGCCCTGAACTCCACTGTGCTGCTTTTCAGTACCTATGAGATTGTCAAAAATGCTTTTGGATCTTCTTGTCATGGCACTCTCAATATTTTGCCTGACTCCAAACCCTCATCAATCTATTCTCTCTATTTATTTATTTATTTAATTTCAAAGTATTATGAGATACAAATGTTTTGGGTTGCATGGATTGCTCTGATAATTCTGGAGTCATGATTATAAGTGTACCCATCACCCAGGTAGTGTTCATTATACTCATAAGAAAGGTTTTAACCCAACCGTACCTCCTCTTCCTCCCTGGTTGATTGTTTTTGGGTTTTACTTCCCTCTATACAAATGTGTGCTCATGAGTTACTTCCAATTTAATGGTGAGCACTTGTGATATTTATTTTTCTATTCTTTAGATACTTTGCTTAGGATAATGGTCTCCAGTTCCACCCAAACTTTTGTGAAAGGTCATAATTCATTTTCTACATGGCTGCATAGTGTTGCCTGGTTTACATTTAAACCATTTAGTTAATCACGGATGACAGACATTGAATTGATACCATATCTTTGTGGTTGTAAATTTGTGCTGTGATAAACATTCAAATATAGGTGTGTTTTTGATAAAAATGACTTCTTTTCCCAATAGTGGGATTACTGGATCAAATAATTGGTCTACTTTTACTTTTTGAGAAATATCCATACTATTTTCCATAAAGATTGTATTATTGATAATTTTCAGTACTAACAAGAGTGTATAATCATTCCTTCTCTCTGCATCCATGCCATTCTCTATTATTTTTGTACTTTTAATAAAGGTCAATTTTATCTGGGTAATATCATATCCCATTGTGGTTTTAATTTACATTTCCCTGATGCTTAGTTAAGTGGAGCATTTTTCCATATGTTTGTTGGCTATTTGTCTGTCTTCTTTTGAAAGCTTTATTTATGTCTTTTGCCCACTTTTTAATGGGGTTGTTTGATTTTTTTTCTTTCTGATTTCCTAGAGTTCTTTATAGATTTTGATTCTTAGTCCTTTATTGAATGTATAGTTTGGGAATATTTTCTCTAATTCTGTAGCTTGTTTATTTGCTTGGTTAAATATTTCCTTGGTTGTGCAGAAGCTGTTTTATTTAATCGAGTTGCATTTATTTATTATTGCTGTTGCTTTGATTGCCACTGGGGTCTTCTTCATAAATTCTTTGCCTAGGCCAATATCTAGAAGAGTTTTTCCAACATTTTCTTCTGGAATTCTTGTGGTTTCATGCCTTACATTTAAGTCCTTTATCCATACCGAAATAATTTTTGAAAGTGGTGAGAGATGTGGATCCTGTTTTATTCTTCTGCATGTGGTTGTCCAACTTTCACAGCATCATATATTGACTATGGATTCTCCTCCCCATAATATATTATAGTCTTTCCTATCAAAGATCAGTTTTATGTACGTGGATGGTTTTATATCTGGATTTTCTGTTCTGTTCCTTTGGTCTACGTCTCTATTTTTGTGCCAATACCATTGTTTTGAAGTCTGATAATGTGATGACTCCTGATTTGTTTCCCTCCATTAACATTGCTTAGGCTATTCAGGGTCTTTTTTAATTCCATACAAAACATAGAGTTATTTTTTCTAGACCTCTCAAATATGACATTGGTATTTTGTTAGGGATTACACTGAATTGGTAAATCATTTGGAGTAGTATGAACATTTAAATAATGTTGATTCTACTGATCTTTGATGATGATATGTTTTTCCATTTGCTTGTACTATCTGCAATATATTTTCTTCATGGTTCATAACTCTCTTTATAGAGATCTCTCACTTCCTTTGTTAAGTATATTCCTAGGTATGTTTATTTTCTTTGCTGCAATTGTGATTATTGAGTCTTTGATTTGAATCTCAGTTTGACTGTTATTGTTATATAGGAATGCTACTGATTTTTGTACATTGATTCTGTAACCTGAGACTTTGCTGAATTTAATTATCCATCTCAGGAATCAATTGGTGAAATCTTTGGGATTTTCTACATATAATATCAAATCGTCTTCAAAAAGCTACAGTTTAATGTCCTCTGATGTCCTCTGATTTGGATAATCTTAATTTCTTTCTTCTGCCTGATTGCAAGACACTCTTGTCTTGTCCCAGTTCTCAGTTGAAAATCATTTTGAGTTTTCCACATTCAGTATAATGCTGGATGTGAGGTTGTCATATATGCCATACATAATTTTGAGATATTTTCCTAGGTTGTAGAAAGTTTTTGTTATGAGATAGTGTCAAATTTTGTTGATTTCTCTCTCTTTTTTTTTTTTTGGCATCTATTGAGATGATCTTATAATCTTTATTTTTGCTTTTATTTATGTGATGTGCCACATTTGTCCATTTACATATGTTGAACCATCCTTGCATACTAGGCATGAAGGACTCTTGGTCATGGTGGATTATTTTTTCAAAATGCTATTGAATTTGGGTTTCTGGTATTTTGTTGAGGATTTTTGCATTGCTCTTCACAAGGGATATTGGTCTGTAGTTTTCTTTTTGTTGTTGTTGCTGTTGCGTCTTTTCTGGCTTTGGTTCAAGATGATACTGGCTTCGTAGCAGAAGGTGGGGGAATTCCCTCCTTGATATTATGGAATAATTTTTGTAGAATGAGCACAATTTCTTCATTGTAGGTCTGGTAAAATTTGTATATGAATCCATATGGTCTGTTTTTTCGTTATTGTTGCCAGAAGGTTTTTAATTGCTACTTCAATCAGATTCCTCATTATTGGTCTGTTCAAGTGTTCTGTTTCTTCCTCAGTGAGTCTCAGGAGATTGTGTGTTTGTGAGTTATCTGTTTCCTTTATTTTTTAGTTGATATGTGGAGATTTTCATAGCATTCACAATTGATATTTTGCATTTTTGTAGTATCAGTTGTAATATCTCCTTTTTCATTTCTAATTGAGCTTATGTGAGTCCTTTTACTTCTATTCCTGACTAATCTAGCAAGAAGCCTACCAATTTTCTTTCTCTTTTTAAGGAAATTTTTGTTTTGTTGATTTTCTATATAATGTTTTGTTTCTTTTTAATTTTGTTTAGTTCTGCTCTGAGCTTAGTTATTTTTTGCTTCTGCTCACTTTAGGTTTGATTTGCTCTTCCTTTTCTTCTTCCTTGAGATGTGATATTAGATTGACAATATTTAATCTTTGCCTGTGTCTTTGTTGGAGGCGTTTAAGGCTATCAATTTTCCCTTAAGACTGAGTTTGCTGCACCTACAGATTTTGGTAACTGTGTCCTCTTTGTCATTCAGTTTGAGGAATCTTTTAATTTGCATCTTAATTCATAGTTTTTCCAATAATCATTCAGTAAAGGGTTGTTCGATTTCAATGACTTGGTGTAGAATTGGGTGTTACTCTTTTTGTTGATTTCGAGTTTTATTCCACTTTGGTCTATGATGCATGGTATAATTTCAATTTTTTTAATTGTTGAGGCATGGTTTGTGTCCTAAAGTATGATCTATCTTGAAGAATGTTCCTTGTGCTGAAGAGTGGAATGTACTCTGAATGTATATTCAGTAGTTTTAGAGTAACTGGTTCTGGAAATGTTTGTTAGCCCTGATAGTTATATCATCTCATTTAAGCCCAGGGTTTGTTTATTTTCTGCACTGGTGATATATCCATTTCTGTCAGCAAGGTGTTGAAGTCCCTGACAATTACAGTTTTACTATCCATCTCCTATGAAGATCTAGTAGGATTTGCTTTATAAATATGGTGGTTTTTTGTTAGATGCATAAATATTGAGGATTGTTATGTCTCCTTGTTGTTGTTATGTCTCCTATGCCTCCTTTACCATTATATAATTATGATGTTTGTCTTTATCTGCTTTTATTTATTTAAAGTCAATTTTATCTGATACAAGAATGTCTGCACCTGCTTTCTTTTGGTTTTATTTGCATGGAATATTTTTGTTATCCTTTGATCTTGAGTCTATAGGAGTCTTTGTGGGTTAGATGTGTTTCCTGGAGACAGGAGATATTTAGCTTGTACTTTTTAATTCATTCAGCCTATGTCTCTGGTAGAATTCCCAGAGTTCAAAGTGGTGAGACTCACCATGCTAGCCAGGGTGCTTTTAGAAATATGTGTCATGGAGACTGCATATTTTTACCAACCAAAACCTGCCATTGCTGGCAGCATACAAAGAGCACATCCCAAATGAAGTATGCCATCCATCTACTCTGCCCTGGATATCTCAGCCTTACCAGCACTGGTCATGTCCAAAGGTCATCGTATTGAGGAAGTTCCTAAACTGTGGTGAAAGATAAAGTTGAAGGCTATAAGAATGACCAATGAGGCTGTTTTCTTAAGAAACTGAATCCTGGAATGATATCAGAAAGATCTGTACCTTTCAGCAATGAGAGCTGACCAAGGCAAAATAAGAAACCACTGTCATATCCAGGGCAGAGACCCTACATCATCTAAAATGAGGACAATGGTATCATCACGGCCTTCAGGAACACCCCTGGAATTACTCTGCTTAATGTAAGCAAGCTGAACATTGTGAAACCGGCTCCTGGTGTGCATGGTCTGAGAGTGATTTCTGGAAGTTAAATGGATTGCATGGCATTTGGCCTAAAGCCGTGTCCCTCAAGAGTAACTACAACTTTCCCATGCCCAAAATGATGAACACAGACCTTAACAGAATCTTGAAAAGGCCAGAGATCCAAAGAGCTCTTCAAGCACCATGCAAAAAGATCATCACAGATTTCTGAGGAGGAATCCATTGAAAAGCCTGAGAATTGTGTTGAAGTCAAACTCATACGCAAAGAGTACTGCCAGAATACCATTTTTCACCAGGCCCAGGATCTCAAACTTTGGGTGAGTAAGGCAGGTGCAGCATTACAGGCCAAGTCAGACAAGGAGGGGGTTGCAGGCAAAAAGCCTGAAGCAGTGAAAAAAAGGGGAAAGCCTATTGATGTTAAGAAGCAGAAAAAATCTCAGGTAGGAAAAAAATGATGCCACTACCAAGAAACCAGCAGCTGAAAGGAAGCCAACAGAAAAGAAGCCTGCTGCATAAACTCTTAAATTTATTTATTCCATAAAGGTCAAATCATTTTGGATTGAAGAGGCAGTGAAACAAAAAATAATAAAATAAAATGTAGTTGGAAAGCCAAAAACAAATGCACAGAAGAATAAAATATTATAAAGCATAATTTTATAATTTTGAACAGAACTGTTATAAAACATTCATACTATTAAATAGATGCATTATATTCTTCAGAATGAGTTAGTTAGTTTGCATCTGAGAAACAGCAGAGCTAAAGTATGTGTTGGAATTTTGTAGCATTAAGACTCATGAGCTCACTATGTAATTGTGGCACATAAAATAATGTTTGCACTTATTTTTGAAGCAGTCTTATTTTCTTTTCAGGTAACTAAGTCTCTATAATTTAAATATTTCATGTCAGTGAAATCTCAGAAAAGATTATGCAGGTAAGTGCCAAATTAACATTATAAACAACAAACAAAATCTTTGAGTTTTAGAAAGTAAATATTTGTCCCAGGAGTAGAATCAGAGAACTCATAAAGAAAATAGGATTTTAGTTATGTTTTAAATTATTTTTAAAGGCAAAGATAGATGAAGACCAGAAGTCACATACAAGAAAGCTCAAAAGTTCCCATGTCCAGAGTATACTTTCTTTTTGTTGAATTTTAAGAGTCATGAGTTAGAGTCAGATTCTGGAGAACCCTGAAAGCTAAATTCAGGAATTTATTCTGCAAAAAGGAAACTGAAATTTGAGAGGCAGAGAGGAAGGATGACATATGCTAAAGTACAGATTGGAGGGAGACATCAGTCAGTAAATGATATAAGTAGAATAAATGAAAATTCTAAAATAATCCTTGGAGCTCCACTGTGGCACAATCGGTTAGTGCACGGTATCTATGCAAAATAATCCTACTGGAAAATTTTTGGAAACATAATATCACCTTTTTTGGGTATTGTGGTCCTTTCCTAGCACAAACTTTCAGTCCAGTAAATAAGAGGAAGGCGCAAGGCACTTACCTGGAAAGCTTTTTCTGACAAACTTCACCTCCAACCAGGAAGCGCTCCAGCCATCTTGTCATTTGCAAAATATTAAGATGTATTTAACTGCCTGGCCTCTCCTCTAACCTCCAAGCTCTATGAGGACTAACACGCTCTTTGCTCCATCCCCAGCAGGGGTTGCACTGCATAGATGTATAATACCTTAGGTCAGAGATGTTATCATTGGGCAAGTCTGAGAGCTCTAAAGAGTAATCTGGTATCTACCTGTGTCCCATCAGGGCACATCGTACCCAGCGATGCATGTGGCCCATCGTATCTGATGCAAGAGACAACAAAGAAGGTTACATAACCTAACAATGCTAGACAATGCCTAGGCCTCTGGCATGGTGGCACTTTGCCTGATTTCTTTCCTGGAATTCCTCCTCCAGTACACTTGATGTATATGTTACAATGAGCTGTTCTCTTAACTATTGAACATTTGCAGAACATCATACACTTACAAGGCACTCCCAAATATCGTATCAATTATTTTTACCTACGCAAAGCAAGATGGCACTCATGATATATCCATGAATTAAAGAAACTAAGTAAAAAGATCACCATACTATCTTACTAGACTGAAAGGAGTCATTTATTGGTATCTTCTCCTGAGAAATGTGTGGTATCTTCTCCTGAGAATTCTCTTGAGATTTACTCCAGAAATCATAGTTATGATTTCTATTCTGTTGCTTCTGTACAGTTTCAGAAGGCCTTTGCCTATCAAAGTAAACAAGAGAGAAAAGCATGCTTTTTGTAAAGTATTAAATAGAAGCATCAAAATTTCCCCATTCAGCAGGCCACCTGAGCCTTCAGCTACTCATAAACACTACATAAACACTGAAGCAATGATTATGCAGATATTAATTTCTATAAATGCTAGTGAGAATTATATACCATAATACTGTAAACTTTCACTTGAATTTTTTCCAAAAATGATTTGTTCAGATTTTACATTATGCATGACACTTTGGGCAGATATTGTATTTATTGTGTAAAATATACCCACAACAAAAGTTTAGGCTGTAGTGAACCCTGATCACTATATTCATACTCATTTGATTAAAAAATGTCATTGCTAAGTTATTATGTAGTATGTTCTGGGAAAATAAGTCCATAATCTTTAAGCTCCCTAAAAAATGTATTCTACTGGGACATCCACAATAAAAATTTTTATTGTTCAAAAAAATCAGCTCTAGGCTCGGCGCCTATGGCTCAACAGGCTAAGGTGCCAGCCACGTACACCTGAGCTGGCAGGTTCAAAGCCAGCCTGGGCCCACCAAACAATGACGGCTGCAACCAAAAAATGGCTGGGCATTGTGGTGGGCGCCTGTAGTCCCAGCTACTTGGGAGGCAGAGGCCAGAGACTCGCTTGAGCCCAGGAATTGGAGGTTGCTATGAGCTGTGATGCCACAGCACTCTATCCAGGGTGACAGCTTGAGGCTCTGTCTCAAAAAAAAAAAAAAAATCAGCTCTACAGGAGTGTTTTTGTGCATTCATTAATATTCTTTTAATCTATGGACTTTTACATGTGTTCAAAAATGTAATTTTATATATATAAATTTTAATAATGTATACATCTGTCAGCATGAGCATTATTTGTCTTAAAGTTTCATGTTACTTTTTACCTTGTATTGTATAGAATTTCCCTTTGATTTGAGTGATAAGGTTAACTAACAACAAAATCAATTTGGTTTTATATATATTTAAATATTTAAAAAACAAACCAACAATCAAAGGAAAAGTAAACAGATCACTTATTTTAAAACAAGCAAAATAAAAATGTTTTTCCTTGGTGACTACCATTAGATTCCTAAAGCATGCTGCTGTTTTCTGAATTCAGTTTTTTCTGTAAGATGGAATAAAGCTCCACTAAGATTGGTCCACATACAAATTCCTGATATGTTCAAGGCTTCAATGGATTTTACCAATGTGCAAGGAAAATGTGAAAATGAAGTTACTTTGATACTTCATCAAAACCTTTTTTTCTCCCAGTAAGCAAATTGTCTAATATTCATTTTATTCATAATCATTGAATGATTAAAATATGAAGCTTTCATTTTGTTATAGTTCTTTCTTCTGTTTGGTCATTTGATACTAAAAGGATCCACACCAACATAATCAAGAAGTTGAATTTGTTTATTAATCCTTGAGATTTTTGACAATTAGCTATGTTCACAAATTTCTAATACTATTCAACTTTAGCCTATTCCTGAAGTAGCATATACTGTATTTTGATTCAAAAACAGAATCCATTATCTAGTCTTTCACTGAGGTCATAGAAATTATTTTGGGAATTTGATAATGGTCTAAGATTTTGCAGAAAAAATATCAGACATTGATGGCATATGCTTTACCTACAAAATATTCTGCTATTAGCAAAAGAGTTTGGGTACTTAGATTGAAATACATATGACTCTTGCTGCAGTAAAGTGAACCCCAAAACTCAAAAATAGGCCACCTGGTTAGGTCAGGCTCACCCAGGATAATCTCCCTTCCAATGGACTCAAAGTCAACTGACTAGAGAAATTGTAATTACATCTGCAAAAATGTCTTCATTTCTCCCATATTATGTAATATACATACTCACAGCAGAGGCATCCTCATATTCAAGGGTTTGATCGACTCCCAGGGAGAATTGATTAAACAGGTTGTCAACTTCAAGAGTTGAGAATCTTATGGAGCATCCTAGAAATTCTGCCTACCATATGGAGAAAAATCACTTTAGTAATTCAGCAGTAGAATTTTAGAGAAATCATTTATTATGATTCAAGTGAGCCATATTTCTCCACTCTGAAATTTAAGAATGAGTTTTAATTTTGCTGATATTTATTCCTTTCTTCAATTTTAGCATAACCTCTTTTCCTTCTCCCCTCCGTCATCCTCACCCTTCACCCAGATCCTTGGTACCACTTTCTTTTCTCTTGTCCTGATCTTAAGCTGCTGAGACAATCTCCTGAGAGGGCAGGAACACTGGTGTTTTCACAATCTGGCACCATGCCTCTGCCCTCATTAGTGAATGCAGTTGTGCATATTAAAGAAATAAATCATTCTGGTGGCTCTGCATGTCAGAATTACCTTAACGTAAGTGAAATTATAACATTAACTTGGAATTCCTTTAAAAAAAAAAAAAGGCTCATTTCACTTAGAATTTTTCTGTCTACCAGCCACTAAACATCATTTGGTATATTTCTTTTTCTTCTTCTCTTAAGAGATGTCCTCTTCAGAACTTTTAATAAATAAAATAGAGAATGCTGACATTTGAGAGGGTATTGCCCAAGTCATTTCCATTCCCGTTTATTTTACACTTCACCTTCCAATTATTGCTTCCAAGTCATAACCTGGATTTCCTCTGCCCGAAAGTATCCATTCATCCACCTAGCTACTCCAAGACTTTTGACATCTATATCTACAACATCTACAAAGTGAATTTCTTGAGGACTAAGACCTTCTTGCCATGGTGGTTTTTATAGCCACAGATTTGAGCACAGCATAAGAAGTAAATTGTATGATACATAATTTGCTAAATAGAATGAGATAATTCTATCCTTCAACTTGGTGTTCAAGGCTCATCCATATACATGTTCCTACATTCTTTTCAAAATGTTTGAGTTCTGTTCATCAATTCCTCAGTGTCTCAGTCCAGCAAAGCATTCACTATGCTTCCTACAATATGGGCACCTCTACATTTAACTTACCTCATCTTCCCAGGGCCTACCCAGTGTAACACCACTTGATCTGTAGAACCTTCACTAAATCAACTCGCTTCCCATCCCGTCAGTTGAGGTAATATTCTGCCGTGACCAGAGTCGCATGAAGAAGAAGACCAGAACACAGATGACAAGTACAACCTGCAAGAGCTGACGCCCCACAGAAGGTGCAGGAGAGCGCCAAACCCTTTATCTTGCAGTGTTTTATTTAAAGGGCTGAACTAGTGCCAACTAGTGACTTTCTGGTGTACATTACTTATCAGGGGCTATGCGACTTACTCCTTGACCCTTGCAAGGAAGTGTCGTAAGGATGTTAATCTATAACACCTGCATATCGTAAAACATTTGGGCTCTCTCTCATCCGGGAACACTGAGTCCCTTGATGGTTTGCCTCGAAGTCACAAGGAATCTCGAGGTTTGCCAGGAGAATGTCTTGTTCTCAGAAGTTCCTTGAATGAGGTTAAGAAGTGGTAAATATTTGTGACGGCAGTATGTTGGACTAGGGTCCCACAATATTCCTCACCTTTCAATAGTCATATTACTTTTTCTGGACCTCAGTTATGAATCTTTTATGGTCTACCAACCATTACAGCTATTTATATTGGCATTTTAGTTCTTCAACTAGATTTTATGCTTCGTGGGAGAAATATCTCCCACAGTGTTTGACAGACACAGTAAGCACTAAGTAAAGAAATCTTTTTTATAGAATCAAAAACTCTTTATAATTTATAGGCTGTTCTCTATAATTACCAAAATTCTTTTTTGAGAGATTCATATTTGGTGACCAATGATGTTTTGAGTTCCATCACCACAATTTTGATTTCTGTTTATGTTTATCTACTTTCTATTTTGTTCATCCACCTTTAATACCATATATAATTACAACTGAATTAATTAAATCTTATAAAGTATCTTTTTTTTATTAAATCATAGTTGTGTACATTAATGCACTCATGGGGTACAATGTGCTGGTTTCACACACAATGTGAAATATTTTCATCAAACTTGTTAACATACCATTCATGGCATTTTCTTAGTTACTGTGTTAAGATATTTATATTCTGCATTCAGTAAGTTTCACCTGTACCCTTCTAAGATGCACCGTAGGTGTGGTTCCACCAATTATCCTCCCTCCACCCGTCCCTTGCCCCTTTCCCCATATTCTTGTGCTATAATCGGGTTATAGCCTTCATATGAAAGCTATAAATTAGTTTCATAGTGGGGCTGAGTACATTGAAAGTATCTCTTTTTAAAGAACATATTTTAATTTTAAACAAAAATTATAACATATAACACTTACATTATTTAAGATTCCCTGAGCATTTAGTATTATCAGTAACAAAGGCACTAAAATAGGTTTATTTTCATTTTCAACTTCATTTGGAGGGTACTTCATGAGAATGGATCTAGACTATATGACATATAACAGCCAAATGAAAAATAAAATCATGATATTTTAAAATATTTCCATTATTAGAAAGTTTATCTCTGATTTATAGAACAATTTAGTGTATAGAATATTTACAGGATAATTCATAGACTAGTAGCTTCTAATAATAAAAGCTTCTGTTCTGACCACTAATGATTATTTTCCTTGATTTGACCTTCCTACATCAGATATTTAAATTTTGTTTGCTTTCTTTACAGGAAGCACTTAAACATTTAAGCTTATCTAAGGTGCAATGACCTGAATGACAGTAGCAGCGAAAACTGCTAATTTAGAGATTTTAAATGGATAAACCTTATAAATGGATTTTGGAAATTTAAATACAGAAGATCAGCTTTAATCATGTAGATAATGAACTTCCACAATTTAACTGCGAACTTCTAAAATGTTGGGTTATGTTTATATTCAATGTCAAGTATGCACAAGCCAAGGGTATATACGAAACCATTTAAAGGTCTTCATAACTTTAAGAGACTCCTGATATTCCCTCCAAATTTATAATGTTTTCTGTACACAAGCCTAGCAGCCAAATCTGTCTTAATCTTTTTCACTTAAATTCTTATAACAACTTGGCTTCCTACTACAAAATAAGCTTTGTAGAGTAGGAGATTTGTACCTTGATATTCCATTCCTATTTACTATAATGTGTTACATGTAGGGTAGTCAATAAACAACCAGTGAATCAAACTGCATGGTGCCTTGGAACCAAACTACTATTTTTCAATGTGATTACTACAGAGAACATATGGAGCATGAACTCTGCCCTTAAAATCCTCATCATCTCTCTCATCATTACCTGTTAAAGCATTTCATCATAGTTTGAATCCTTTATGTTAGAGGTTGGCTGAGGCCTGGAATAAAGAATGAAAATGTGACAAATGGCCACTTATTGGTCATTAACTATCATGATTACAGCAGCCTGCCTCTCAGAGTGAGGGTCACCATTAAGAAATGAAACCATCCTTTAGAATATCCTCCTGATAGGAATAAAGCTGTTCATTATCTGATCGTTAGGGTCCATGCCAAATAAAACACATCCCTCATACAGCCCAAGTCCTAATTGTTCATTTAGTCTTTGGCTTAAATGGGAAGCAATGAAAAAAAAAAGCAAGTACCTAAGTGACTGTATAGTCGTAAGTTCTCTAAGTGCATGACGGTATTTAATGCTAACAAAATAGCTCAGGGCAAATAACTATTGAGCCCAATTCTAAGAGATTATATGTGGTATCCAGTCACATATGAAAGCTACAGTTATTGGTTAAGCTAAAACTTGTAGTAATTTGTAGCATGCTATCTTGCCTCCTTACTGAAATAATGAATATCAAAGAACAAACAGACCATCAAAAAATAATTAGACTGATGTAAAATAAAGAGTTCTCATGCATAAGAATGATAAATAGGAAAAGAAGAAAAACAAAGCAAAGGAAGTTGGAGACCTGTGGGACAATGAATCTAGAAACAACATGGAAATGGCATAAACAGTGACGCAATGACAAACACCTTGAGCCCCACTTTCTTCATTAATAAAAGTGAATATTGCTACATCCCTTACCTTATCCATTATTGGGAGAATGAAGAAGGGACATTAGAAATGAAGAACTATTGATTGAAACATAGGGCCAAGAGGAAATGTGGATGCCATCACCTACTCTTGGGCCCATTCCTTACACCAATGTCAGGAGTATAAGCTCTACCTCTAAGGATGGTTTATATTGAAAATAATCTTGATTTATCTTTACTGAAAATAATCTCTTTATATTCTTTAGTTCCTTGACTTTACTTGTTTGCACTGTGTGGTCGAGAGGCTGAAATTCTTTGATGTCAAAGATGCCTTTAGTTTCAAAGGTACTCTTTTAGAACGTGTTTTTCCTCTACCTCTGTCACACTTTCTTCCTCTTCCTTGAAAGTAAACTGTTGATCTTCAGAATTATAAGGGTATGGATGGGGCCCAGAAATGAGGAAAAAAAATGAAATCAAAGGCTTATGTTTTATTAAATTCCAATAAATTACTGTCTGGTCCAGATCACAAAGGTCAAAAGGAGGTCATAAATTCCGAGATAAACCACATCCAGAAATAAAAAATGCATATTCAGTTTTTATATTTTTAATTTTATTTCAGATTAATATGACAGTGCATACAAGTAGGGCACCTTGTTTGCATTCGTTAGGTAAAGTCCAGTTGTAATTGAGCCATTTACCCAGGTGGTGTGCATATTCGGTTTTTAGATCTCTCCAAAATTTGAGGGCAGGGGAAGAAGAAAGGTAATGGAATTCTGGTCAAGGTGCTACTATTTAATCTTAAAACATGTGATTGATTAATCCCAGGGACTCCCAAAAGACTTAAAACTCCCAGGGCAATGAGGAGTGTGGGACATAACACACAAAACAAGGCATTAGAATCAAATCACACAAGCCATGATAGGAGGAAAGCAAAGGGACGAGGAAACCAAAGAGACAGTCAGCCTCAAGATGTCTTGGGATCAATTGTCAAGAAAGACACCTCTGGGCAGTCTAGAGAGAGGATAAGAATCAAAAGTTGTAAGAAGGAAAAATAAGGATCCAGACTATGAAAAAAAAGAAAGACAGCTGTTCTATATATTGCAAAGTCTATGACAAATAAAGGAACAGATATTTCTCAGTGACTTAAAGAACAGGGAAAGAGAACAGATAGTTAAGAGGCAGGGCAGACTTCATGGGCATTGAACTTCATGGGCATCAAGTTTTTAATTTCTAAACACTAGACTGCATGGCTGTTTTGCAGATTATACAGCTAGCCCTTCAAAGAGTCTTTTTATTGGAGGTACCCTTATGCTCTGTAATACCCTAGAAAGCTTAGAGCTTCTCTCTGGCTATGTTATAATAACAAACTAACCAAATTCTGGCTTTTGAGTAAATAAATTAGCCAAAATTATGGGCGGCGCCTGTGGCTCAGTGAGTAGGGCACCGTCCCCATATACCAAGTGTGGTGGGTTTGAACCCAGCCCAAGCAAACTACAACAAAAAAAATAAAAAAATAGTCGGGTGTTGTGGCGGAGGCCTATAGTCCCAGCTACTCAGGAGGCTGAGGCAAGAGAATTGGCTAAGCCCAAGAGCTGGAGGTTGCTGTGAGCTATGACACCACCGCAATCTACCAAGGGCAACAATTGCCAAAATTAGCAGACTCTTAATGGGGAGGGGACATGTGAATCGACAACAAAAATAGGAAAAGAAGATGGAGAAAGAATCATTAAGAAGAAAATTCTTTTCATCGAGTATGGTGGCTCAGGCCTGTAATCCTAGTTCTCTGGGAGGCTGAGGCAGCCTCAGGAGTTTAAGCCCACCCTGAGCAAGAGCTGCCCGTCTTACAAAAAACAGAAAAACCAGCCAAGCATAGTGGCACATGCCTGCACTCCCAGATACTCAGGGGGCTGAGGCAGGAGTATTGCTTGAGTCCAAGAGTTTGAGGTTGCTATGAGTTATGATGACGGTCTACCCAGGGAGATGAAGTGAGATTCTGTCTCCAAAAAAAGAAAACTGTTTTAAGTATACTGATATTTTGAAACTATTCCCTTAATCTGTGAACTCTAAGTGCACTTATTTTCACAAATATAGTGAATGGGTAAAAAAATTGTCTTCAAATAGTTTTCCTAATTAAAATTAAAAACTTCCCCATAATACATTGAAATAATAAAACAAATTAGCCCCATCATCAGCCACATTTTAAGAAATAAATAGGAGAGTGAAGGAAAAGTTTTTTTAAAAGATTCAATTAAAATAATGACAGGGTGTGAAAGGGGAAGGATTTATAATAAAAGTCTCTTGTTCACTGCTAAAAACACAAAAAAAAACTTCCCAAACAATAATTATGCTACATTTACATTGATCAAGTATTTTTAAGCAGCTATTATTCTATCAGTTAGATAATTAATTTGAAGGATATGAAGAAGAACAGTTTTTGTTATTGCTTATAAACTATTTTTCAAGAAAGGGAACTTCATAGATTTATTTCTAATCATTTTTTACTATTAATGCCAAATATAAATGTAGTAGAACCCCCAGAGTTGACCACCTACCGACATCGACCACCTCCTTCAGTTGACCTGATTTTCACAGATGGGACATGCACCGGGACGGGACATGTACGTATCAGTACAGTAGTCCCTCCTTGCGTTGACCACCTCTGTATATTGACCAGGTTCTTACAGTTCCTTGGGTGTTCAACTTATAATTCATTTATCATGAAAAAAAAAATTGCCTTTATAAGAAGACAGACTACAGATGACTTAGAGAAAAGTTTGTCTGTCTTATCCAGAGACGCAGGAAAAATATGATTTCTTACAGTGCCAGTAAAGATGATTTTTTTCTAGTTAGCCACAATTCCCCATCAATCAGCCATTTTGCCTCTGATCGCATGAAAAGAGAGTCATTTCCTCCCATAATAAGACATCAGAGACTCCAAGTGCTTATTTCTTTTTAACGAACAAACTAGTCCACCCAGACTAGTTTACTGCAGGAACCCATCTAATTGCGTAATCTAAGTAACCTACCAAAATGTAAATAAGATTATAAAAAATCCAATCCTGAGGACCTGCCAAAATTTCAGTGTGGTTCCTTGGAGTTCAGTGATCTTTGTGGGGCTAATCTGCAAACCTCAATAGTCAGATCTGATATGGGGTTGACTGCCGTGTTTCCCAAAGAGCCATGAAATCATGACTTTCCATCTCCCATGTGGCAAAAGCTGCACTAATGAAACGTGTGGGAACAGACGGACTTACTGCCTTGCAGCAATTTTCTTGGACATTATCTAAGCTTTGGGGCAGGTGTAAGAGACCAAACACTGAATGCAATTTCAATATGTGCTGCTTTAGAAGGGAAGTAGGAAAACAAGGTTAGTTTTCTGATTTATTCATATTTTCAAAATTTAGGATAAGCTAAGCACATTTATAGCCCAGGTCATAAGAATGAAAGAAAGATTATTACAAACAGAAGGCTCAACTTGGATCTTTCCTTAGCATTCTTTAAAAGAAAAATATGTTAACCTTAAGAAGATACATTGTTGAACTTTCCTAAATAACATTTTGTTGATACAGGATTTATGTCATATTCTTCAGGTTTTTACCTTAAAGTAGAGCTTTGATTAAAATCTCAGCAAAATTGCAATTCTCAGAAAATCTTATATGCCATTTCTGTCCTTCCCATGACAATGTGACAACATATAAACACATGCCGGCCTATGAGTAACAGAAGTGTTTATCTTCTGCCTGGGGCAGAAGCAGGAGAGTTCTTAAATTTATGGAGGAAGCTCAGAGATAGGTCCAGACAAGGCCATGTCTATTACTGTCTACTCCTTGGGGAACAAACACAATAAAAAATAAAAAAAAAAAAGAGTAACTATCTGAAGATGTCTTTTAGTGTTTCATCATTATAATGCTTCTTTTCATAATGTATTAATTACTATAAACTCAACCAACATCTCTGCTTGGAAAAAATGGTTGAACAAATACCACTTTGGAGAGAGAGTATGATTAGGAAATAAACTGCTCTTTCAGTTTCTCTAATACCTTTATTTCTGCCTCTATCTTTAAGATCCATGGTGTAGTTAGAACAATGAACATACATCAAATAATGTTCCAAAATAACACTAAGTAGGAGCTTGAAAATGTAGTAGAAACTCATCCCAAAGGATGAGCTAATTCAGGAATTATTTAATCAAGGAGGTCATTCTTGACTAAAACTTTGAAACAAACAAGATATAGAACATCAATAAGAATGCTGACAAAGAAAGAGCTAAGGGTTTACTTATGATAGCAAGCTGGCTTAGAATGGTGTGAAAGGAAGATTTAAGAGTGCGAGGTTATTTTGATATTCATGTTAATTAGCTTGATTTTCCACACAGTGTGATATTCATTCATAACCAATATTTATTTATCTTTTATATTCTGGACAAAGGATAATCATAATGAACAAAATATACATTCTCCTCTATCAATGGTTCATAGAAATTTATGTGTGTCTTTGGTGATGTTTTATTTTTGTGAGCATAATTTATGTCTTGAAATAAATATCATTACTGCCCCATAATCTGACCTAGAAATAAAATAAATATCTATGCTTATGAAATGTTTTAATATAACATTAACTGAAGCAAGTAAATAAGCATCTTTGTCATTAGATACAAAAATTCAAAGGGATGAAATTGAGAAGTCACTAAAAGAATTTCACTGGGAAGGTTTGGGCTGGAACTGAAGAGACATTTCAAACAATTTCAGTGTGAGTAGGTCACACGTGTCAAGGAGTTTATGCTCACATTCTTGTTGCCATGACAGATTTTTGAAGATTTATTCAGATGTCTATGTAGATCAATGCCAACCAAATGTTGTTTCAAATATGCCTTTTATATCTATATATTCATGAATTAAAGTCTGAGGAATATTATCAAGATCAATTGGCCAGCAAAAAAATTAAAATGTCTTCCTACAAAACTCACTAAAGAATTGTAATAAGGTAATTGTAATTGGCCTTCTTTCTCAACTTTATTTCTCTTAAAAATGTTCTTAAATGAATGGCATTATGAGGCCTATATCTTTTCCTTTTGATGTTATTAAAGTTATATAAGTGGTTTTTCATGGGCTTTATAAAAATCTTGTACTTAAAAATTACTTTTGGCATAAAGATTTTGCATTAAGGCCTCAGGATCTTCTCTTTATTACATACCATCCACATATACAACTGTATTTTTTTTTAAATGTACTTATAAAAGAAACAATGTTGATCACAGAAATTTTGTAAACTACAGATCAATAAACTCTAGCAGAGAAAGCTTTGAGATTTTTGGCCTTCTCTGATAAAGGGGGAATACTTATAAACCAGGGAGTTAATCCCAATTTTTATCTATTCAAATGATCATATCCTGGCTCAGTGCCTGTAGCTCGGCAGCTAGGGCACCAGCCACATACACCGGAGCTGACAGGTTCCAACCCGGCCTGCGCCTACCAAAGAACAGTGACAACTGCAGCCAAAAACTAGCCCGGGCATTGTGGCCGGCCCCTCCCAACTACTTGGGAGGCTGAGGCAAGAGAATCACATAAACCCAAGAGTTGGAGGTTTCTGTGAACTGTGAAGCCACAGCACTCTACCGAGGGTGACATGGTGAGGCTCTGTCCCAAAAATAAATAAATAAATAGATAGATAACTAAATCATATCCCATAATAATTATATATTCAAATACATTTTAGGTGCTTCACAATCCCATCATACAAAATAGCAATGTATTTATTCAATTTCATACTATTAAATACTTATTTTATAATAATTTTGGGGCACTATAAGAAATGCTGTGACAGATATCCTTATATATTGATACCAAAAGTATCACCAACACTTTGTTTGCAAGTGAAATTAATTACTAGTCTGATCACATAGCTATTTTAAAGGTTGGGAAGTATCACTCCCTATGCAAATTTTATATATTTGCACAAGCCACATATCACATTATCAGCTTCATTACTTTCACAATAGATGTCATTTTTAATATGTACCAGAAGGCAGAAAAAAAGTGATATTTGGTATTATTTAACTTGTAATTATTTCATGAATATTAAGGATAAGCCTTTATCCAGTCAGTCATTCAGCAGTGACATACTACTGGCCACACAGAATGGACTGATGAAAAAATGATCACTAATACAAAAACATTTTAAGAAAGCAAACTTCCATGAATATAAGGAATCAGGTGAGAACTTTGGAGTAACAGGTAATATTCTGTATCTTGATTGTGGAGGTTAATATACAGCATTTGCCATAACTTGTTGAACTGTATAGCTAAGAAAATTGATTTTTTACTATACATAAATTATTAGTCAATATGTTAGTTATTATTAAAAAAAAAAAAAAAAAGACCAGGGAGATTCATACAATGCATATCAATAATTCCAAAGATGAAAAACAAAATAGTGAGCCAAAAATTGAAATGTATAGATCAGGGGATCATTTCAAAAGTCAAACAAGATTTGAATAAATATTTATTAACATCTTCAGCTATCTCTTTTCTCATTGTTTCATAATTCTCTTCATAAAGATCTTTCATGTCCTTTGTTAGGTGAATTCCCAGATATTGCATCTTCTTTGGCCTACCATGAAAGGAATAGAGTCCTTGACTATATTTTCAGCTTGACTATTGTTGGCATATATAAAAGCTACTGATTTGTAAGTATTAATTTTGTATCCTGGGACACTGCTGTATTCATTGATCACTTGTAAGAGTTTTGTAGTTGAGTCCCTGGGGTTTTCCAGGTATAGGATCATATCAAAAGCAAAGAGTGAGAGTTTGATCTCTTCTGACCCGATTTGGAGACCCTTGATCACCTTCTCTTGCCTGATTGCCATAGCTAAGACTTCTATTACTATGCTGAATAGCAGTGGAGACAATGGGCATCCTTGTCTAGTTCCTGATCTGAGTGAAAATGTTTTCAATTTTACTCCATTCAATATGATATTCGCTGTGGCTTTGCTGTAGATGGCTTCTATCAGGTTAAGAAATGTCCCTCTATGCCTATTTTCTTAAGTGTTCTGATCAAGAAAGGATGCTGGATATTATCAAAAGCTTTTTCTGCATCTACTGAGAGAATCGTATGATCTTTGTTTTTTATTTTATGTGATGTATTATATCGTTTTTATTTTATGTGATGTATTATGTTTATACAATTGCATATGTTGAACCAATCCTGTAACCCTGGAATAAAATCAACTTGATTTTTATGTGTTTTTTTTTTTCTTTTTTTTCTCTTTTTTTATTATATCATGGTTGTGTACATAAATGTAATCATGGGGTACAATGTGTTGGTTTTATATACAATCTGAAATATTTTCATCAACGCCCTACTCCTTGAGCCACAGGTGCCACCCCTTGATGTGTTGTTGAATTCAGTTTGCTAAGATCTTATTGAATACTTTCACATCAAGATTCATTAATGATATTGGTCTATAGTGTTCTTTCTTTGTTGGATCCTTTCCTGGTTTGGGGGTTGGGGTGATATTTGCTTCATAGAATGTGTTGGAAAGTATTCCTTCTTTTTCTATCCTTTGGAAAAGGTTTTTATAATTTGTGTCTTCATTATCATTTTGTTTCAAAAATTTTGTGATATCCTTCTTAATCTCATCCTTGAATCAGCTATCCTTCAGCCTAAGATTATTTAGTTTCCATGACTTTGTTTGAGTACGAAGATTCCTATTGCTGTCGAGTTCAATTTTTATTCCATGGTGGTCTGAGAAGAAACAAGGAATAATTTCTCTTCTTTTAAATTTTCTGAGGTTAGACTTGTGTCCTAAGATATAATCAATTCTGGAGAATGACCCATGAGCTGATGAGAAGAATGTATATTCAGTTTTACTAGTATGAAATGTTCTGTTAAGTCCATTTGTTCTAGGGTCAGGTTTAAGTCTAATATTTCTTTGTTTAGTTTCTTCCTGGAGTATCTATCCAAAACTATCAAAGGGGTGTTAAAATCTTCAACTATTATAGTGCAGGAAGATATCAAGTTGTTCATATCCATTGGGGTTTGCATTATAAATTGAGGATCATTCTGGTAGGTGCATAAATGTTAATTATCGAAATCTCTTCATGTCAGATGTTTTCCCTGACAAATATGTACTGACCATCCTTTTCTTTCTTTATCTTTGTTGGTTTAAAGTCAATTATATCTGCAAATAAAATTGCAACCCCTGCTTTTTTGTGATTTCCATTTGCCTGTATATAGATGTACATCCCTTCACCTAAGTCTATTTTTATCCTTTAAGGTAAGATGAGATTCTTGTATTCAACAGATATCTGATCTGAGTTTATGTTTCCAGTCAGCCATCCTGTGCATCTTTAGAGGACAATTTAAACCATTTGCATTAATTGAGAGAATTGATAAGCCTGGTACAGCTTTGGGTGTCATGTTTTTCAAATGTCCAGTGGACATTTTTAATCCTTTCAACACTGTGGAAGTTGGATCTTTTTCAAAAATTTCTGAGGGAGTTTGGTGGTAGAGTATTGTGCTGGTCATTGTGGAGAATAGGTCTGAAAATGTCCTAGAGAGCTGGTTTAGTTATGGCAAATTTCTTCAACATGTGAATGTCATTAAAGTATTTGATTACTCCATCACAAATGAAACCACCCAGAATACATGGATACAGGATTCTGGGCTGAAAGTTGTTTTGTTTTAGGAGATTGAAGGTCGATGACCATCCTCTTTTGGCTTGAAACATTTCAGCTGAGAGATCTGCAATCATTCTGATATTTCTCCCCTTTGTAGGTGATGCTTTTCTTACATCTGGCTGCTTACAGAATTTTCTCCTTCATCTTAACTTTGGCAAGCCATGCTCATTTTAACATAGTTAAAATGTCCAAACTGCCCAAAGCAATCTACAGGTTTAGTGCAATCCCTATTAAAGCACCACTGTCACACTTTAAAGAGCTTGAAAAAATAGTGCTTTGTTTTATATGGAATCAGAAAAAAACCTCAAATAGCCAATACATTACTCAAAAATAAAACAAATCAGGAGGCATCACATTAACTGACTTCAGGCTATAGTGATAAAAAACAGCATGATTCTGGCATAAGAACAGAGAGGTAGATTTATGGAACAGAATAGGGAACCAAGAGAGAAACCTAGCTACTTATCATCATTTGATCTTTGACAAGCCTATCAAAAATAGTTAGTGTGGGAAAGACTCCCTATTTAACAAATGGTGCTGGGTGAACTGGCTGGCAACCTGTAAAAGACTGAAACTGGACCCTCACTTTTCACCATTAACAAAAATTGATTCTCACTGGATAAAAGATTTAAACTTAAGACATAAAACTATAAAAATACTAGAAGAGAGTACAGGGAAAACACTTGAAGAAATTGGCCTGGAAGAATATTTTATGAGGAGGCTCCCCCAGGCAACTGAAGCAACACCAAAAATATATTACTGGGATCTGATCAAACTAAAAAACTTCTGCACAGCCAAGAACACAGTAAGTAAAGCAAACAGACAACCTTCCAAATGGGAGAAGTTTTTGCAGGTTATGCTTCCGCCAAAAGTCTGATAACTAGAATCCACAGAGAACTCAAACTAATCAATACAAAAAGAACAAATAGCCCCATTTCTGTATGGGCAAGAGACTTAAACAGAAACTTCTCTGATAAAGGCAGGCACATGGCCTACAAACACATGAAAAAATGCTCATCATCTTTAATCATCAGAGAAATGCAAATCAAAACCACTTTGAGATATCATCTAACTCCGGTAAGAATAGCCCACATCACAAAATCCCAAAAGTACAGATGTTGGCATGGATGCAGAAAGAAGGGAACACCTTTAGACTGCTGGTGGGAATGCAAGCTAATACGATCTTTTTTGGAAAGAAGTTTGGAGAATACTCAAGGAACTAAAAGTAGACCTACTGTTTGATTCTGCAATTCCTCTACTATGTTATATACCCAGATGATCAAAAATCATTTTACAACAAAGACATTTGCACCAGAATGTTTATTGCAGCCCAATTCTCAGAAATTGCAGATTTGGCAAAACAGTTTTAAGGCAGTTAAGTTAATTCATGCTTTTGCCAAGACATGGAAAAAGCCCAAGTGCCCATTGACCCATGAAAGGATTAACAAATTGTGGTATATGTACACCATGAAATATTATGCAGCCATAAAAAAGAAGATGGAGACTTCACATCTTTTATGTTTACTTGGATGGAGCTGGAATATATTCTTCTTAGTAAAGTATCTCAAGAATGTAAAAAAAGTATCCAATGTACTCAATACTACTATGAAATAAATATATAATCACCTACACATTCATACAGATGGTAAAATTAAAAGGGGGGAGGGGGGAGGTAGGAGGAGGAAGGTTATTTGGGGGGACTTCACCTTAAGTACATGATGCAATGGTACATTCCAACACTATTAAGAAAAAGAGTATAATTGTGATGGATGTGTTAATCAGTTCAATGTAAGCATTTCACGTTGTATATCAAAACAGTACACTGAGTCCCATTAAAGCATCTATGTACACAGTCATGATTTAATAATTAATTAATTAAATTTAAAAAGATTTGTATATAGTATACAAATCGAATCTCCACATTGTACCCCAGCAAAACTTGACATGGAGTAATCAATACAAATAAATACATTACTAACATAACTGAGCTGTAAGAAAAGCAAAACATATCAATTAAAAAACTAAGCCAACTATATGATAACTATATGAAAAAATTATGTAATTAATTGAAAAAAGAAAACTCTTGAATTCATAGTAGCTATTGTGCAAAAAGTAGCTAATTCATTCAATAAATATTTGTTCCAGATGTCATTTTCTGGCCACAGCACACGGATATATGTCTAGTATTTTCTTGTGTAAAACTGCACCTTTTTACTGGTGATATCTAAAAAGAACAAAAGGTTCATTTGATTACTTTTGGTAAATAAAATTTTAAAAATGTACAGAAACATGAATTTTATGGATGCAATAGAAATTTTGCATGCACTGAGTAGATCTTGCATTATTTGTAGGACGTGTAAACTTGTCAGAAGGACAACTGATGGCAGAAATTGCAGATTTGGCAAAACGGTTTTAAGGCAGTTAAGATAAAAATCCAGAGATTAAACCTGAAGTGTACCAGCAAAATCAAATGAACTGAAGACAAACTTTATTTGAAAGTGTATGTACAATCTAGCTAGGTAAGTTTGTGATAGACTAAAAAATTAAAATAGAAATTTGGAAATACTAAGAGCTAATGCTGATCACTTCGGCCAGTCTTGGGAGCCTAGATGAGACAGCACAGTAAGTATCACATCAATCTCAGGCTTCTCACCAGGACTCCCACCTATGAGGATCCAAGGAGCCTCCCTCTCAGAGGCACTTATCTTCATCTTGTGAGCAGCTTTGCTTCCTAAATAGGAGTCATCTTTCAGTCTTCTTGAACCTGTAAGTAAGCTTCTTTGTGGAAGAAAAAATGGAAGTTTCTATTCTAAGGAAAAGATTTTAAACTTCAACAATTTTTGCAAAAATATTATCTGATTAACTGGTCATAATTAACAAAACTGACCCTAACTTTTCGGTTGCTCAATTTCACTCCTGTAGTATAAAACTGCCATTGCGTTCCAACTTGCTCCTTTGTCTCTTTGAGCAGCTAGAATTATCTCTTTCTGTACTTAAATATATATGTGTATATATATACATACCCACATATATTGTGAAATATTATTGTCTTGATATAAAATTTGACAACCCCACATTTTCTCCATTTCTTTCTCTGATGGGTTGGGCTGGCACATTACCGTTCTGCTTGCCTTTGTTCAGGGCATTTTCAATCTCTCTTCTGCATAGGGAAGTGATATGATGTTCCAGGTGACTGGGTAGTTTGCCATCCTTAAACACATAATTTCCTACTTGGCTTCCTTGTGCCAAGCAGACTTGAACAGATTCAACACAGTGAAGTACGGAGAAGAGGATTTCCTCCATTTGCATTTTAAATATTTCATTATCACATGTACCTCCCATAAATCTGGATAATTCCCTCTGTCCCTCTATCACAAGGTCATGTTCTCTATAAGCCAATATAGTAAACCACAGTTCAACAAAGAGGCCAGATAGTATAAGGCAGACTGGTTAAACTAGGTGCAACCGTTAAGTAAAACAAGCCTTTTAATTTCACCTCATATTGTTTGTAAAAATCTACTGTCTCAGAAACCATAGAGAAAAATATGATATCACATTGATTAAACATTGTATTATGTTCGTGAGTCATCATTATGAATACCAAGTATTTTTATAATGTAAATGCAGCCAGTCGCAAAAATTTAAGTACATACACCTGCAAAAACTTCAAGACATTATTTAAGCAAATTAAATCTAGAGTAATTTGTGTTAGGATATGCTATCTATTGTCAAAGGAAGGGATTCAGGAGGGCCTGGGACAGCCCAAAATTTGAGTAGCCACAACCTTTTCTAAGCCAAGACTTCTCTATCTTGGGTCTTAAACAGGAAAAAGGACAGTTGCCCAGCTTGGACCCCCACTGAGCCACTCAGACCTCGGACACTATCAGCCCTCCTGCCTGGTTAGTTAACAGAGGATTTTGGTGACGTGTCTGCTATTGGGACACTCTCACATCCAAACATTGGTGGCAAACATGCCACGGTTTTTAGCATACTGTTTCAACAAATGATGTATTTCCTCTTTAAATGTACTTTCACAAAACATGTTCACAATAAAAACAAATTTTTATTGCAAAGCTTGCATGAATAAATGATGAGATCTATATTTCAGTTGCTAGGGTCCACATGATGTTCAATGAGACGATTTCTGTTCTCTTCTGGCCAATGCATCTAAACTTAATTATTTCCTAAAGTTTCTACCTCCAAATACCATCACACTGGGGTCTAGAACTTTAACACATGAATGCTGGGAGGATATAACATCCAGTTCACAGAAACACCATATGTGTATTATCAAATTCTTTAGAAGAACAATAAAAAGTCACAGGTATAGCTTCACATCTTATTCTTTTCATGGCACCTTCCTGGTGAGTTAAAAAAAAATTATCTTCCATAATTTTTCTGTTTATGGATCTCTGGCTAATTTAGATTATGTTTCTGTTTACATTAGATCCTTTCCACTTAGGGAGGAGCTTTTATGTCCATCAGCAAGATAGAGAACGTACGATAGGGCTCTTCCAACTTCTAACCGGCATTGGGTTATTATCCTCATCTTTGATCCCTCAACTTAATTTCTCTCTTGTGACCTGTTCAATAAGAGGAGAAATTATCTCACTGAACATCACATGGATCTCGGCAGCTGAGAGTGAAATATAGATCTCTTAATGTGGTTGTTTATGCACACAAGCTTAGCAATAAAAATTCATTTTCACTGTGAACATGTTTTGCTAAAGTATTTTAAAGAGGAAATGTATCATTTGTTGAAACTGTATGCTAAAATCCTTGGCATGTTTGCCACCAATGTTTAGATGTGAGAGTGCCCCATTAGCAGACATGTGACCAAAATCCTCCGTTAACTAAGCAAGCAGGAGTCCTGCTGGTGTCAGGTATGGTGTCATCAGATATGTGTGTGAGCGGCTCAGTGGAGTCCAAGCTGAGTAACTGTCCTTTTTCCTCCTTAAGACCCAAGATAGAGATATCTTGGCTTAGAGGGGAGCTGAGTGTGGCCACTGAAAGTGTGGGATGCATCCTTGTTCATGAATCCGTCCTGAATCCCTGGATTTTCAGAGTAGGTCCATTGTAACTGTTATCCTACACAGGACAGATAGAAAATGGGATATTAATCTATGACATTTAGAAAATGTTCAAAATCTTTCAGAGTGGTTCAGTCCTTCTTAGATAATCTATACACATGGTCTTTCATGTTTCTAACTAGAGAATTGAAAACAAACACACAGCTGGTGCTGGAGGTCCATAATCCTCAGCTCTACTCTGCTGTGAGAATCATGAGATCTAATATGACCTTCTTCGTTCATTTTCAGAATAGTGTGACCTAAAAAACTGACTAACATAGTTTTGCTATCCTAAATATACCATTTGTTCAACAAGCACTCAGCTCTCACTAGCTTTCCACCCTGCCATATCACGTATCTTTTATTGCCCTCTGTGGCAGGTGTGATAGCAGCTTTTTATTCTTCCTTTTCTTTCTGTCATATTCCTGGAAATGCCAACCCCCTTGCCTCTCCCTCGTTGATAAGTAGTTCTATAGACCTGTCACATCTCATGCAAGTCTTTGCTTCGTTGAAAGAACTTGGGACTCCATCCATAGTGCACTTGCAATAGCAACGTCAGCTGCAAAAGGAAGCCGAGAAGTGTCTGCCCTGTGGGAGCCTTTCCATAGAGAGCAGACAGCAGCAGGGGTCGCAGACGGGGCCGGCCAGCCAAGAGGAGCCAGGGCCAGCCGCTCAACCTGAGCTGAAATTTCCAGTATGGCTCAGCCCTGCAGAGCACGTTTGGGTGAAAGGGGCCAGCTGGAAGTGAGAAACCATGCTCGTACATAAGCTTCTGTGAACTTCCAGTCTAATTTACCCAATAAAAATCATGAGGTTAAAACCTAACTATGCTACTTGATACTAATGTTTGGTTTGGAAAGCACAAAGACGTTCAGAATTTTCCCAGTAATCTTCACTTTTTAATTTCTTAGATTATTGGTTCCAGCAATTCTAGACACACTAAGTGTTGTCAGAACACTTTTTAAAATGGAACTGAGATGGTATCAACCCCCCTGTTTAAATACTGAAGTGTCTCAAGTGTCCCATTGGGGTAAAACAGCCTTCCCTGCTCCACATGGCATACAAGGCCCTATAATAGTCTCACCTGGCCAGCGTCATCTCCTGCTCCACCTTCCTAGGACCTTTTCCTCTAGGGTGCAGCTCAGCCAGAGTTTCTAATTCCCCTGTCTCACCTCTCCTCCTGCCGTTGTCCTCTGTTGTCCTCAGTTCCTCTGGAGCTAAAACACCAGGACCACAGCACCCTGATGATGTTTACTCCCCTTTGCTTTACTGGGGGTCCGCACATTGGTTTGCACTTGGCACAGGCTTACAATAACTTTGAAAGAACCTAAGCCCTGATATGGCTTAGTAGCCTCAGCACTGCATAGCATCTCATTAAATGTGCCTGAATTAATGAATGTATGATCAGAAAATATTCATCTAAGCTAACTTGGGATTTCAATACCCTGTTAAGTTAGAATTACTTTGTATAGTTATTTTTGCAAACTAGATAAAAGAAAAAGTAGATTTTGCACAAATAATACAATTTTCAGTTTAAATAATGATGCACTTCAGGGGTCCTTCAAAAAGCAAGTGCTTCTAGCACATCTAAGGATTTTAAGTGATTAATTGTTTCACAAGAGTACTAGGAAGAACAGACAGAATTTTAACAGGAAAATCCAACATCTGTCGAAAACAAACCAATGAAAAGAACATGCAAATGACAATAAATGTGCCCCTGGAGCGTGCCCCTTAATCGAGGGGACTATGATTCAGTTTACCTGTTTGATTTGCACACATTTGAGAAAAATGCCCATTGTGTAAGACGAAGATGAATCAGTGTCCAATTTCCCAGATGAATTTCCTTGCACACGTAAAGTCCTACAAGTAAGATTTATGGTGTGTTACTTTTCCTTTTGTGTATATCGATTATAATTGAAATGATCTCGGTGTGTGTGTGTCTGTTTTTCAGTCAAGGGTATGAAGGTTTTGGAATCCTGGACTATGTCTTAGTCATGTTTGTATCACTAGGACTTAACACAATACCTGGGACTTAACAATTGTCCCTGGTTTGCCTGACTGAATTCTGTATTGGAATCTATTATTTGCCTATTTAATATGTCACATCCAGTAAAAATAAATGTCTCCCTTCAAAAGGAAATCCTGGAGTATACCTGAGAACTTTCAAAAACCGTGAGGGTGTAGATATGTTTTCTACCTCTTCAAGCTCCCAGGGAAGAGCTCTCAAAATTACTTGCACACAATTATGCCCTCAGTTTCTGATGACTATGAAGACTGAAATTATCCCGTGGGAAAAAGGAATCTAATTCAAATTCTTAATTTATAACCTACCATTAATATCTTTACAAATAGATACAATGAAATGCTCTGTTAAATGTAGAGACAGCTATCTTTTTAAATCCTACTTTGAAAACTAAATATGAAAAATCGCCTATTCAATGCATTAGCAAAACACAGAGAATAGCATTCTGCGGTGGCTGCCTCAGGGTATCAAACCATCTCTAACCCATCTCAGATCCCTACTTAGACAACTGTGGGTGGTAGCAATTGGGATACATTTTTTGCTTAAATCATTCATAGATACAACATCTGTCAAACAGCCAATGTGCCTGACCCAGTTGTACTGAGGAAGCCCTACAGATTATTTGTCAAATTCAGTAACCCAATATTGTTTCTTTATCTTAAAATTTAATTGGTATGCAAATAGGGCAAGAAGAAAGCATTTGTGCCTGATACAGTTGTCACTTCAAATTCTGGGAAGGCTCATTATCATGCTTACAGATGTTTTTTCCCACCTAACATCTGCCAATAGTACCTAAACCCCAGGAAGTCTACAAACCTGTACAAACTTTCCCTCACTGTGGGTCTCTCTCTGTTATCTGTTCCATGCACACTAATTTTGTGCATCTGAGGCGTCTGTTCGCCAGAATTATGCCTGCTTCCTAACACTTGTGCCTCCGGAGCTTTAAAGTTGGAATTGAACAGACACAAAGCCAATTTATCATAGGATGACATGTGTCAAGCTCACAGTGTACCAGAGGAACCCCAGTATGCACTGGATTCATCCTTCCGTTGGCAGCCTGGACCAAGACAACACAGGATAAAGAAGCCATTACAGCCTTAACAATATGATATATACTTAAAAAATATAACATTAAGTACAATTGGCTTTGAAACGTGGTGGTAGATCATATTGCTTAAGACCAGAATTTTTTTGTCAAATAATCATCTGTCATTCAGGAATACATCCTACAGAAATGAGAATAACAAAGCAAAAGCATCAGAAAGTGTTTCCTCAGAGGGAAAGAGAACACTTTATGCAAACCAACAATTTATTTCTTCTAGCTATTCTCTTTTCACATAAATTCTAATCATGCCCAATGATGGTTTTCTCATGAACACAATATAAATTCACATCATGTTCTTTTGTCAACAAATATAAATATCCAAGAGAATCCTTGTTCAGCTTTCACTCACTAATATATGTACTTTTAACATCCTAATAATGCATCTCTTACAGTGTTTTCTAGATAAAACATAAAGCAAACATATACAAAGATAGTAATATTTCAAGCATAAACCTAATAGATGAAAGAAAAAAGCTTTTCATTTGAACAAGTTTAATAAAAAGTCCAAAACTTGAGGCTAAACTTTAAATTTGTGAAAGTGGCTGATTACGGGGTGACATCTTCTGAACATCTTCACAAGGATCTACTTTTTATCAGGAACAAACATTTGTTCGTGCCAAACCTGACATCCAGTTGCTCATTTCAATGTGTAATTAATTTTGATTTCCGGCATTCCTCCAATTACTATTCTAACATTTGCCAATATGCTCCTCAAAGTAAAGAATAAATAAGACCTAAATGCTAGAACTTTTTAGATTTTATTAGTATGCAATATTAGGGATGCATATGCAAAACTCAATACCACACACATAAAAGTATAATAGCAAAATTCATCTAAGTATTGAATTTATCTCTCAGTTCTGATGATGGGTTTACTAGATTGAGCACAATTCTGTACTTAACAATTCTACTCAAGGAATGATTTATGAATATTCATATGAATATTATTGTGAATATTAATGTTTATTAATTACCAGATATATTGTCAGTCTCAAGAATTGGATTCAGAAAACAGTTGGCCAATTCAGAAAGATAACTGAATAAAGTTTAATGAAAAGACAATTTACTAAGATTTGGGCTGGATTAGGAAATTTATAATGGAGAAAGAAGGACCACAAAATAAGGAAAACAATACCCCCCACCTCAAGGCCTGAAAGGGCAGGGAGAGAGAGGTGTCATCAGAGCCCTGACAGAGGGCTTGCCCAGTGGGAGGAACGGTGGCCTTAATCAAACTCCGTTCTCAGCCCAGCGGGGAAGAGCCAAATGGAAGAAATACCTTAAGTGTCCCCTCCACCTGTCCACCTTCCACATGCCTTCCACTGGAAAAACCCAACTAGAAGGCAAAGATCAAGGGGGCCCAAATGAGGTCATGGCACACAAAAGGTAAATGTGCGGGCACAGCAAACCTGTGGGGTCAGATGGAGAATATTCAGCACATTGAGTTCCACGTGGTAGCTTTTGATTCACTACATAAATCCCAACCATGCCAACTGATACAACCTCGTACACCTGATCAAAGGAATAGGCCTGAAATCCCATCCTGTGAGATTCATGTGAATTCAGTATGTGCCAGAAGTTCAAAATAAAATCATCATTATCTTAAACACAACACATTTTCAATGAGGACTTTCAAAATCCTAATACCAAAGTGCTGACCTTCTATCAGCCCAAAGAACCCTGGATGTCTAGTTATCTCTAGACAAGAAAGAATGTGTGGTAAATCAAGGTCAGGAAATCCCACCCATGACAATGTCCAGAAGAACTCGGTGTAAGAAGTGGACTCACTTCTTATGTGGTGCAAAGACTATTTCTGAAGTGACCAGAAATGGCGCATTCAGTGTGTCCCGAGAGAGCTGCAGAGCAATTGTCAGAACACCATCCTAGAGATGAATATTACCTGGCTTCAATATCCTTGTTTTACTTCCATCTTGCATTTTTAAAAACATTTTTATTAAGCACTTTCCACATTAGACATGGAATGGGACATGTTCGTGTACATTTCCTCAATTTGCACAAAAAACTTAGTGATAGGTATGGGTATGATACGACCTACATTAGGTGAAATCATTTGAGACTCAGAGAGATGAGAGTAACTTCCCTTCCCTTACAGAGCTTTGACTAGAGCATGATTCCAAGTCTGGGGTCTACAAGTCAAGCCACAACAGTCTCATATTAATACTGTAGCTAAGATGCCCTAATTACCCCTTCTTACCTAAACAGCTGATTCAATGTCATTACTCATACTCAGACGTCTAAAATACTTCCTACCATCTTCACCTAACAAGCTTTTGACAGAGATTAATAAGGTACCTATTTTGTGCCACTGCGATTAACAATAGAAATATGAAAATAATCATAGAATCTGCAGTTAAGAGATACTGGGCTAATGGTGGAGAAAAACTACTCTTGGACAATCTGCTCAAATTCCTCCTCCACAATGAATCCTTCTCCAGTTTAAAGTTAAGCCCTTTCCCACTAATACTGGACATACTTGGCGCTAATCACTCAGAACTTTGTGCCATTTCACATATTTACCATCTCAACAAACAGGCTATATGTGACTCTATATATCCCTCAACAAAACCTTTCTGATTCATCACTCAAAACAAGCACTTTGTGACATGCTTCCTTTCAGGAAAATTTTACGGAGTACCGATAAGGTTCTAGGCATCATGCTAAGTTGGGAAATAACTGGTAGAGAAAAACAAGAAAACTTCTCTCCAGGATTCCTCTGATCATTATATAGTTTCTTGGAACACAGAGACATGGAAATAGGCACCTATAAACGGTATAATAAACCTCGCGACATTGAAGCGGGCATGTCTTGAAGCCAGCATGTTCTGCTGTCTTCAACAAGCATCACAGCACAGAGACAGAGAGCATCAAACAGGGCACAACAAATCCAATGTCTTTCGCTCTTCAATGGTCTAAGGGTATTGTCTTTTCCAATCTTGCATGTTCTCGCCCTAGCTAACTATTAAAAACAGTTGATTTCACAGAGGCAGAGAGCAAAATGACAGTTACCAGAAGCTGGGCAGGATAGCAGAGGCAGGGGGCAGAAAGTGGAAAAAGTGCAAAAGCTGCAAAAAATAGTTAAGCAGGGAGGATGAGCAATATTGGATAGCACAACGAAGTGAATATAATCAACATTAAGTTAGGGTCTACTTTCATATAACTTAAGAGTGGAATTGGAATGTCCCTAATACAAAGAAATACTAAATGCCTGAAGTGATGGCAATCCCATTCCCTTGATTTGACTGGTGCACATTGTATACCTATATCAAAACATCACAAGTACCCTAGCACCCTGCATAGATATACAACTATTATGCAGCCATAGTAACTAAAAATGTTTTAAAAAATAAAAATATTCTTTTAATTAAATTAATCTCAGTGGTGTTATAAAGGAATGAAAGTTCTGTTCTTCACAGAGGAAAAAAAAACATACGTTTAGTATTTTAATAATATTATTTCTAATCAGTAAAATCTGTATTATTCAACAGATATTTCTGTTTTCTTTGATAAGTGCTTCTTTGAAACGTTAAAGTGTTAGGAAAGGCCAAGAGAGTTTAGGGGGTCAAAGCTTCTATTCCTTTGGGGTGGACAAGAGCACTATCTTAATTATACACAGGCCAAATGTCACAGATATTTAAAAATCACTAAAAATTCTCATAGTCCTTCACATAAAATGTCATAGAAAATATATTGTTGAGCAACATAAGACATGATTTGCCCCCAAATTCATATTTACATCATAGAATGTCAAAATGCCAGATGAAGCTGAAGTTTCCTATTCCCAACTTCACTCGCTCTGTGCAGGTGAACCCGTACCAGGTTCCTACTTGTAAGTAATGATTTTCACTCATTAAGCCGCAGAACTGTTATTTTCTGCAGGAACACACTGAGCCAGAAACAACAGAAATGAGTATTTGGATTATTATATACATAAACTTATTGACTTAGAAAGGATTAACTTGCAGATCAATAAGGGAGAAATTCATTACACCAATGACCCCCAAGTAACGAGAACTAAACAAGATGCATCTGTCTAAGTTTAAATGGAATTTACTTCAGTACTGCTGCAGCCTAAAACAAACCATAAAATGAAATCATCACATTGTACCAGGAAATTTTGCATAAACAATCTGATAGATTTGAATATGTTAGAGCCGCACGTTCACCAGCTTCTCAGCTATATGAAAAATGTTGAGATCAATGGATGCTGATGAGCAATATTTAAATGAATTCCTAAATGACTATAATAAAAAATTTAGTTGACTCAACCCCTGCTGTTCTGGGCTGTAAAGTTATGAGCTCTATTTACCTGAAAGCATGAATGCCGATTAGACTTGGCAGGAGTTTCTCAACCTTGGTATTAAGCAGAATATCTATTTAAAATGAACCAAGCGTCAGGCTATATCAAGTCCCTAACTTCAGACGGGGATAAAGCAGCATGTTAACCTCATATACACCATGCAGAAAGCAGAGGAGAATAAATCTTTGTGGCTTTTCTTAACCTTCTTTG
>CAUYRH010123543.1:0-10118 GCA_963574655.1 Perodicticus potto
CTCAAAAAAAAAAAAAAAAAAAAAATGAAAGAAAAGAGAAGAGAAGAGGTAAAGTCTCCTCTTCTCTTTTCTTTCATTTTTTTTTTTTTTGAGACAGATTAAATGTAGAGTATCAATGTCTTTATATAGTGATGAAGAAAATGCTATGAGGGCTATCTCTCACAGTACGATCAAAATATTTCTGATTGTATATGAAGCACATTCTGCCCTATGATTGCACCAATGTACACAATTATGATTTAATAAAATTATTTAAAAAAAAAAAGAAAAAAAGAGAAGAGAAGAGAAGAGAAACGAAACGAAACGAAACGAAACCACATTCTGATTGACGGACCTCATTTAAAAACCAACCATTTCAAGCCAGGTTTGGCGCTCAGCATAGTCATTCTCTTTTTGTTTGTTTTATTTTTGTTTTCAGGATAACAAAGAGAGCTTTTGTTTAGGAAGAACAGAGAGAAAGTTTAGAGCACTTACAAAGAGAGTTGGAAGTGGATCCCTCTCATGAAGGAACAGACGTGAGAGAGACTACAGGTAAAGGCCTGCAGGGGTATAAACACCCTCTCCATTTGAAATTGGCTGTGAGTCTTTCACTGGCCTCTCTGCACCTCTAGGTAGTATTGCCCTTTTCTACTGGTCATTGATGGTCTCTTTCTATTGGTTATTGGTTACCTAGGTTACTTCATTTCCATAAGCACAGCCATTCTAATACTTCACACTTCCTACCCTGGGTTCCCACAGCACTTCCCCAAATACTGCCAGATCCTCCCTCACTCAGCAGAGTCAAGGATGGCCAAAAGCACCTGACTAAAACAAGAAAGTGGTCTCAGAGAAGCTGCACTGTTAGCAAGGAGTGAAGCCAAGATATAGGTTCTCCTTGGGTCCCCTCAGGAAATGCAGACTATTCTCCTCACACGTGCATTTACAAAGCATTCTAGTAATAGCTCACCGAAGACTGATTAACGATTGAAACAGGGCCCCGTTGGTACTTTGCATGGAGTAGGTCCCACCATAATGTCCAAGAATTGAAGTACACCAAAGGAGGATGGAGAATTCAATCTTCCGATCCCTAAATCTGTCACAGATTCTGGCTCCCACTTTCATTTATTCATCAAGCATTTACTGTGCACTAAGCACTTCAGGCAGTTTTATGTACTGGTGTTACAGAGTGAACAAGACAAATACAATCTCTGTGCTTGTGGGGTTTTCATTATGTGATAGGTAGTCAGGAAGGAGAGTGACAACAGGGGGAGTGGCCTAAAGGTATAACTACTAATGTTACTCACCCCATTCACTTCCAGAAAGTTGGTACTGGCCTCTCCACCTTGCCTCTTGCAGTGGGAGGTGAATTCTGGAATTTAACAGGACAACTGCAAAAGTACCATACTGAGGCACCTTGTGTCTGCTTAGAGGTGACAAACTTTCAAGGTTCCCTTGGGGACTGTCTCCTCCAAAAGGTGGCTGAGTCTCTTAAAGCAAGGCTGTGTTTAGTTTATGTCTGTACACCACACACTTAGCACAGTAAAGTTACCCAGTAAATGTTGAATGAATTCAGAGTACTTTTTAGGATTGTGCAGTCCATTTGGGAAGCCAGTGGGAGACAAGTTCTTGCTCAGGTTGGCTCAGTCTCCACTACTTACTATGATTCTTTTGGCTTCAAAGGGACCCCCCCCACACAGGCCAATGGCTACCTGGTATGTGAACATCCATGGTAGCATGAGATACTGAATGAGTTCTGGGGTACAACCACATCTATTGATATCAATGAATACAACTCAGATACAACAACACACATGTTCACACTTCCACTTTTCAAAATGCCATCTGAGAAAAATGGTACAGATGTTTGATGGCTTAGCGGGAGAGATTGCTGAGTGAGATTGCAAGAATACCTTGTTTGATGGGAGATTTAGTTGGCTGGTGGGGGAGGGAAGCATAGAAGACAGTAGAATGAGACAGATGCTGAACTGTTTTACTTACTTTAACACCTGTGCAACTGTATTTGGTCCAAACCATTCGCCAATTGATTTCCCTTCTCCTACACCCATTTGTGCTGTTTTTATGTGGAAAAAATTAACATGTTAGCAAAAGATCTTCCAAAGAACCATAAACTCTTCATTTTTTACATAAATAATTAAGCAAATGGAAAATTTAGTGGAGCTAGAGATAAGGTGGGGGGAAAGAAGGAGCAGGAATAGGCATTGCCTTTAAATGATTGATTTGTGAACTTACCCATTTGATGGATAGAGTAGCAACAATCTTTTCTATCTAAGAAGCATTGTAGGATCCGTTGGTATTCTTTGGGTTGTTCTTTTTGTTTCTCCCAGTTCCAGTCTTTTTTAGGGAGGAAAAGGGAATTAAAGTCATTTTTGTAACTATTTATTACTCTCTGTACTTTCCTGGTAACTAACTACAAAGTTAGTAGGAAAACAAAGGAACTTCATAGACAAAGAGGGAGTGATCAAGTTAGAACATTCCTAAGTAGCTTTCATTTTGATGACAAAGACATCTGGAAACTGATTACTTTCAAGGACTCAGTGGTTCTAAAGTAAAAGCTAAACAAGAAGGTTGACCAAGGAATTGACTTATCCTAAGGGTTGGAGCTGGGTAAATACTACCTAAAAACAACATCACAAAGGACTTTCTGGCCAGCAACTCTGTCAACAAGAGGTCATCTCCACACAGAGAGCAATAGTTTTTGTCCTAGTATTTCAGCAGTATTGCCAAAAGTGTCTCATGAGGGGAAGTACTCTTACATACAACAGTTCACAGGGGAATTTACGTGATTCACAAGTAAGGAAGCTTAAAACATTTTGCATGCTGCCATTTTTACAACCACCTTTAAAAAAACCTACACTGAGCTTTGGAAAAACGAAGACCTTTGCTAGCAGGTATTCAAGGTTTCCTTGAGACCAAAGCCAGAATAACTGCATGTGTAGGGATCTCATCTGTGCCTTGGGTGCAACTCCCCTAAATGATATAACTTAATCACCACTGTGGACAGGAAGCACCACTCCAATCTTCTCACCTCTAGGAACTCTTTCTAATGGGACAGATTTTTGAGGTTTAGTTTGTTTTCAAGACTCTCTCTCCTGAGGTTTTCAAGATAGGTTAAATTAATAACCAAAATGTACTTGAAGCCAAAGGCCATTATCTTCAAAATCTTCAGTTTTCTCTTACTTCTAGTATTTCTTAAGCCAAAGTTTTAAACTTCAGATCCAGAACAGCCTTCGGAGGGTGAACTACTTCCAACTTTTTTCATTACAGCTACCGAAATGTCCAAGTCTGGGGAAACCTGATTAGCTGGCTGCTAAGTACCACTAATCATTTACTGATGACAGTTCCAAGTAAACACCCCACTTCAATGCTAAAGTAACTGAATAGGAAACAATCCAAAAAACTTCTTTATAAAATTCCATGTTCTAATTCATCTTAGCTGCAAGATCTATTTCCAAATTCTTCCTGCTACTTGCTTTTATATTGAAACAAATGAGACTGCTGACTGGTGGGTGTTCTTTTTCTAGTTCACTCCCCACTTCCAGAACTCACTTTAAGAATAATCATCTTGGAGTGTTTTATAAATGAGAAAAAGTTAAATAGTAAGAATAGTTCTGCACCAAGAAGCATGTATGTAGTACAGAACTCACTGAACACAGGGTCAGAAGATCTATATTCTATTCCCAAATCTTTGCTTTCTTACTGTTTGACCCTGGACAAATCACATCGCTTACCTAAACCTCAGTTTCCTCATCTGTAAAGTAGAAACTATGATACATGTACTACCAAGGGAAGCAGGCACAAGATAGCCTAAACCTAAACCTTGAAGAAAAGGCACTGAGCCCTAACAAGCCTCCATAGACTCTTTCTTAATCCTCTCTGGAAACCATAGCACAATCTGAGTTTGCACAGTAGGGGAAGGAGAGTGATGTTTCCATACCTCTGAACCTCGCTTAGCAACAGCCAATAATAAGCTCAGCAGCCTGAGCTCATCCAAAGTGTCCTTTCACTTTTTCATCTCCAAGTCCAACTAGACTTTTAGCTAAGTGCCTGAACTGGCATCCAGTCAAAGTCACTCTTCAGGTGCCCGCAGGGAAGCACGTGCATATCTCAAAAAAGCAAGACTCAAACGTTCCAACAACCGCTATCAGAAGGTCCTTAATTCCTGAAGGTGCCTCTCAAGGAAACTAATTGATGGATTCCTTCATCATCAGCTAGACATCTGCAGTGAACCAAAACCAAAATAGTGCCAGTTCCCTCATTAGGCACTTCCTTTAGGTCACTTATATCCTTCACTACACAGATATTTATTTTAAATGAGGTCAATAAACAGACTCACTGCATTTTTAAGGACTCACTCAAACAGTAGCAAAAATGGACACTCCAGATGACATACCTGCCTCAATGTTCAGTTCTGTCCCAGGAAAATAACTCTCTAGCTTGGTGAGTCACAAGGAAATACTGGCTTTTTCCTTCTTATGAGGGGCTTTGTCGACTTGTCAGCCCTACCAAATTGAGCTTGCATAGAGCATTTTAGGACCTACGGCATGGTCACGGAGTATTTCTAAAGCTCAGCATCAACACTAAACCAACAGTGGCAAGTGATACTGCAGAGGAAGTAGTTTACAGAACAAATTTAACTCACCCCTTCCCAAGTGTCTACAGATAAGGGCTTGAGCCAGCATCATCTGTCCGCAGCGTAACATACATCCCCAGCCAGCATCTGATGAAGGGCCCGTCCCCCCTGTTGGAAAAATGGATGGGAATGAATATGGCCTCCCTAAATTGCTTCCTCCTGAAACATCTGCATATTTAGCCCTCACACAAGATGGGAAAATACGCATCCTCTAAAAATGGAGGCAAGAGATAAAAGCCCAAGATCAAATAGAATATGGGTATAGGGTTGGGACTTACAAAGTAAGTGCTGAGTCAACCAAAACAGGTTCCATAGCTAAAGACAAAACAAGCAAATGAACCAAATCTGCCCCTGAGGTCTTCTGCTTACAGACTTCTAGGCATGCATGCAATTTTGGTAGATGGAATGCCATGTATGAATACCATCTCATGTCATCATCTGCCATACCAAACTTTGCCTTGCGCAGCTCACTTGCATGGCTCTAAACTTCTTAGGGAAACCAGTCTTACCTTAGTTAAAGAAGAAATACTACCAAAGGTAACCATCAAAATGGTCAAGGAGATTTGGAGGACTCATGACTGTTCTAAATATACATAATAAAAGATCTAAACAGCAAGAAGGATGTAAAATAGAGTAAAGAGCCCTCAATTAGGCATCAGAAGACCAGTCTCAAGTTACCTAAACCAAGTCTCACCTACAGACTGGGGATAATAGCACATATTCTGCCCACTATCAGTGGAATTGTAAGATTTAGCAAGAGAGTATCTGTGAAAGTGTTCTAGAACTCACATGGAAGGATGCAATACTTGATGTTATGAGTGTGATCATATTTTTAAATAATAGTAATAAATTAGAAATGTACCACATTTTTTAAAAGGTACAAAATAAATAAAATAAGACAACAGGTTCCATTTTAAGAAAATCCCACATATGTGACCAGGCTGAGCTCAGTATTCCTTTTTGAGGAATCAATGAAATCAGATAACTTGGATGGCAGAAGGGACATTTTGCTCTTATTGTTTTCCTTTCCAACATGGAAGTGGAAAAGTATGCCATAATTGTGATTTCAGAAGCCTACCTTTAAAGGGAATCATCAACCCTATAAGACAAGTGAGCCAAGGTAGGCGCCCTTTACTTTTTGTTGTAGGGACTGAAGGGGAGTCGCTACAGCAAGAAGGGAAAGAGGGAGCCAACTCTGACCTGAAAGGGGTACCTTCTGGCTCTTGCTAATGTTGGGATTATAGGTCAGAGTAATATGGAAAAGATGCAATGAAGCCCTCATATAAAAGAGATCATCTATTGCCAAAACGTTGTTAAAGTTAAGTTGGAAGTGTTTTCCAGCTTTATAAAGAACTTCTCACCAGAGACAGCTAACAGACTAGAACCACTGGGCACTAAAGATTGTTCTTTTGTTTGTGTTACCACTTGGGGTACTTTCTGCAGAGAATGGATAAACATCTGTATAGACTTCATTTTTTTTTTGCAGTTTTTGGCCAGGGCCGGGTTTGAACCCACTACCTCTGGTATATGGGGCTGGCGCCCTACTCCTTGAGCCACAGGCGCCACCCTGTATAGACTTCACTTTTAGCATATAATAGAAAGGTTGATTGCACTGTAGTTACTAGGTCCTTAGAAAGTAATTTTTTACCATTTATAGGGCCTTTTCCTACAGGGTCAGGATATTAGCAAGTGCCGCCCTACTAGCAAACATTTTACAAATCCTCTCTAGAGGAAGCATATTCACTTAGCTTATTGAACTGTCCTTTTTTTCTAGATGGCAACTGGTAACAGCATAGAATTAGTCCCAAGGAAATCTATCACACTTCACCTCTTAATGACAAGGTGTTTTAATTTTAAGAAAAAAAAATTCAAAGAAATTACTTTTTTTCCCTGTAGTCCCAGCTACTCGGGAGGCTGAGGCAAAATAATCGCCTAAGCCCAGGAAGTGGAGGTTGCTATGAGCTGTGTGATGCCACAGCACTCTACTGAGGGCAACCAAGTGACACTCTGTCTCTAAAAAAAAAAAAAAAAAAAAAAAAATCCAAAAAAGAAATTATTTTTTTCCTTCAAGGCACACCTGCCTTTAAGTAGTTCCACAAAGCTGTGGGTTGTATTTTAATAGATATTATCCAAATTCAAAGCTTATTTGATTTTTCCCTTACTCTCAAAACTAAAACAAGTAATGCCATCTGAGGCCTACAACTTGGAGGTGAGGTCAAAAGTAAACTGGCAGCTGGGTGTGGTGGCTCATGCCTGTAAACCAAGGAACGCTGAGAACCCAAGGTGGAAGGGTTGCTTGAGGTCAGGGTTTGAGACAGCCTGAGCAAGAGCAAGGCTCAGTTCTCTACTAAAAATAGAAAAATTAGCTAGGTGTAATAACTCACACCTGTAGTCTCAGCTACTCCTTCTGAGGCAGGAAGATCACTGGAGCCTGGGAGTTAGAGGTTGCAATGAGCTATGATGATGGATGATGCTATTGCGCTCTAGCCTAGGAGACAAAGCAATATCTTTTTTCGTTTTGTTTTGTTTTGTTTCTGGCCAGGGCTGGGTTTGAACCCGCCACCTCTGGCATATGGGGTCAGTGCTCTACTCCTTTAGCCACAGGAGCCGCCCTACAATATCTTGTCTCAAAGAAAAAAAAGTATGCTGGCATAACATGTCAATACCATGCATGATGGGGTACTTCTGTGACAAAAC
Organism: Perodicticus potto; assembly: GCA_963574655.1. Classification (NCBI taxonomy): domain Eukaryota; kingdom Metazoa; phylum Chordata; class Mammalia; order Primates; family Lorisidae; genus Perodicticus; species Perodicticus potto. The sequence goes on from CAUYRH010123543.1 coordinate 7,328, forward strand.
TTCTGGATGAAGTATAAAGGTTACCTATTCCCCTAAATCAAATTCTTTGCCATAGTGAGCTGTTAATTCTGAGGTTTCTATGAAATCCACAGGCAAGCTATCTACAAGTAAGAAAGCATAGTACAAAAACTGATACACCTACCAATTGGTGAAAATTTCCTTCTGTATGTAAACCATAGACGAGCACTTACATCAGACAACAGCTTGGATTTTTCTGTAATTAAAAGTAACATTAAAATTAAATCAAGGTTGGGTGCGGTGACTCATGCCTATAATCCTAGCACGCTGGGAGGCCGAGGTAGGTGGATTGCCTGAGCTCACAGGTTCAAGACCAGCCTGAGCCAGAGCAAGACCTGGCTCTAAAAATAGCCTGGCCTTGTGGCGGGCACCTATAGTCTCAGCTACTTGGGAGGCTGAGGCAAGAGAATCACTTGAGCCCAAGAGTTTCAGGTTGCTGTGAGCTATCACAGCACAGCATTCTACCGGGGGCAATAAAGTGAGACAGTCTCAAAAAAAAAAAATTAAATCACATTTCATCTAAAAATAAGTGCCTATGGGTGGCGCCCGTAAGCTCAGTGGTTAGGGTACCGGCCACATACACCGGGGCTGGAGGGTTCAAACCCAGCCCAGGCCTGCCAAACAATGACAACTACAACTACAACAACAAAATAGCCGGGCGTTGTGGCAGGCACCTGTAGTCCCAGCTACTTGGGAGGCTGAGGCAAGAGAACCACTTAAGCCCAACAGTCTGAGGTTGCTGTGAGCTGTGATGCCACAGCACTCTACTGAGGGCGACATAGTGAGATTCTGTCTCAAAAGAAGTAAAAGTAAAAAAGTTTGACTTCTGAACCAGCAGCAAACTTCATTTCAATTCCATTGTTACAGGGCTAGGAAAATTCCTAGGAAACCCAATCTCATTTTAACCAAATAATTTCAGTATTTTTTCCCCCACACATATACCTATGTTTTCACCAGAGCTACCTGACTGGCCCAAAGAGGTTGGGTGGCTTTTTTCCCCCTTCTCACTGTGCCCCACGATTCTGGCAGGAGCTAATGCTGGGGTCATGGCCAAAAGACAAGGAATAGGAACCCACTAACCCACTAGCAGAGCATTGAGCCCCGGCCTGAAGGATGGTGGTTGGTTGGATCTTGTGTCAGTACCCACTGTCTATTTTCCAAAACTAAGGGTGGGTTTGGTGTTGGGGTGTGTGTGTATGTGTGTGTGTATGCACACGCACATGCATGTTTAAAAAGGAAATGTCCCTACTAAGCAAATTAGGTATGTAAGAAATTGACTCATAGTACCTAGTACAACTGGCATTTATAACCTACATGAATGCACAACATTGCAAATGTTTTTGTGTCTTTTTTGGAAAGCATGCATCCTTGCATTTTATGACATAATTTCCTTTGGTGGCCATGACTATGGCTTCCACATTTCCATCTGACATAGATGTGCTGCTTTCTTATCATCTCTCTCCCATTTTCAACATGCACTCATATTTATATTTTGTATAGAATTTATAGTCAGTTTTTTTGAAATTATCTTTTATTTTTATTTATAAAAATAAATATTCTCTATTCTTTGAGACTTTGGGAAAAAAAGAAGTTAACTGATGACTCTATACTGAACCTCATAGTCAAAGCATTCTATGATAGACATACTTTTAGCTGACAATGTGAATGTTACTTTTTTTGCATTATTATTATCATTATTATTGCTCAATAATTTGTTGCAGCAATCATCTGATTTCTTTTCCGAATGTATTTATCTCCCTTCGTTTTTTACGAGGTTTTTGTTTCTAGTCCTTATCTTAAACATTGTTATTGTTACTAAATTTTAAGCCTCTTTAATTTTGTAAAGGCAAAAAGTGGAAACCAAATGAACACATATACATGTATAGAGAAAATAAAAAAAAAAAGAATTTATAGTCAGTGCACTTTAAAGGAAGAAAGGGAAATGCAATTTAAGCGAATGGTTTTTATTTTCTCTCTTCCATTTTCTTTGAGCAAATCAGAAAGTTAAGCGGCTGGATTTTCCCTATTCTCCATAACCCCAATGACTAGCACATTTTGAGAAGCAGAAGTATAATAGTCAAGAATAAGACGTCTGGGCAGCGCCCATAGCTCAGTGGGTCGACCACATACACTGAGCTGGAGGGTTCGCCCCAGCCAAGGCCAGCTAAAACAACAATGACAACTGCAACAAACAAACAAAGAAACATAGCTGGCCCTTGTGGTGGGTTCCTGTCATCCCAGCTACTTGGGAGGCTGAGGCAAGAGAATTGCTTAAGTCCAAGAGTTTGAGGTTGCTGTGAACTATGACGCCATAGCATTCTACCAAGGGTGACAAAATGAGACTCTGTCTCAAGAAAAAAAAAAAAAAAAAGACTTGTGGAGTCATACTCTGGCTGGGTTAGAACCCTGACTCTGCTATTACTAGGTATGGGACCTTGCTAACTTCTTTGAGCTTCAGTTTCCTCATATATAAAATGGGGGAGAATAATAGCACCTATTTCATTAAGTTGTGACGATTCAACAAGGTAACACACATAAGGTGCTTAGATGGTGAGTGGTACACAGGAAGCCTGTGACAAATCTTAGCTGTTGTTAACTACATATACCGGTCCTCTCAAATGTTCATACCCTTCACTCTTTTTTTTTTTAATAATTTTATTAAATCATAATTGTGTACATTGGTGCAATCATAGGGCAGAATGTGCTTCATATACAATCAGAAACATTTTGATCGTACTGTGAGAGATAGCCCTCATAGCATTTTCTTAATCAC
>CAUYRH010123544.1:0-31508 GCA_963574655.1 Perodicticus potto
CACCACACACATCACACCCCCCACCACACACATCACACCCCCCACACACACACAGGACACACACACCCCACACACACCACACACATCATACCCCCACACACACACACCACACACCACACACACACCAGTCCCTGATGGAGACCCTCCTGTGGTGTGGGCAGCACTCTGGCAGAGGTGCCGAGGTCTGGACAGCTCATTCTGAGCCAGTGCCCAGTGTGGAGCTAGACTACCGGAACACTGGGAGGGGGAAATGGAAAGACAGGAACCGTGGACCCAGTGACAGCCGAGAGCCAGGATGGGGGACAGTTCCTTCAGCAGTAAGTCCCCAGCCCAGATTGCAGGATAAGAGGGCCATCCTGAGCCAGCCTGGGCAGGGAAGGGCAGGTCTTGCCCCAGACAGCGGATGAATGGCCCTGCCCTCCTACACTCCAGCAAGGGCGATGTGGACTGGGAGCAGGTGCCAGGCCCAGGGGATGGCCGCTCAGGGAGCTGCACCACCCCTTCTCGTCCTCACCCTCCTCCCTTCCTTCCTCCTTGTTCTGCCTCTTCCTTCTCTCCCCCTGCCCCCTCCTTCCCTCCTCTTCTTTCCTGCCGCCCTCCCCCTTCTCCCTCCCCCCCCCCACTCACATCCTAGATGCAGCCATAGAGAACAAAACCAGAAAGCAATATCCATTTAAGGCCAAGTGCACCATTTCCCTGCAGTCTCGGCTGCCACGAGTTGGCACTGTCCCTGTGCTGGGTGGCAGGCCTGGCAGACACCCTGGACCCTGTTGCTCTTGGGATTTCTTCCTGAGACTTGTACTTTAGGCATAATTAAATTTCTGACAGTCATCGTGGGGACACAGTGACTCTCATTTTCTCATCTTCATTTTCCTGAAGAGCTCTTTATTTTAATGTGTGTACTGAAGGCTGTTGGCCACGATGCTGCCTGTGGGCTGGTGCTTTTCAGTCTTCCCAGCCTCTCCCCCGAGATCAGCCAGGAGGGGCTTTATTAGTGTCATTGGTATTGCTGCTGCTTCTGCTAGTCTAATTTTATTACACACGGTGGAGGGTGCCTCTCCCTCTGCACACACGGGCATGTTCACCTTGAGTTATAGCCTGTGTTAACGAATGGAGCTTGTTTTGTGCTCAGAGTGGCCATCAAGTCCCCTGGAGGCAGCCCCAGGCAAAAGTCAGTTTGCTTGTCAGTTTCTGTCAGGAGAAGCTGTGCCATGGTCTGAGTGGTGCTGCCTCAGTGACCTCCCACCTGGGTGAAATTCACTCCAGGTGAAAGTTCATAAATACACCTTCTTCTTTGCTGCTGCCGTTGGGGCAGTTCCTGGGGTCAGGGAGAAGGTCCCCAGAGGGTCAGAGGTCTGATGGGCACTCTCCTCTGCTCAGCTGCTCCAGACAATAGCAGACACCTGTGCAGCCTCCCCCCAGGTCCCAACACCCATCTGTGCTGCTGTGGCCGATGAGCCTTCCCTCTGCCACCTTCCTTCTGAGGATCAGGGAGTGTGTGAGTGCACAGGTGGGGGCTGTCAGACCCTCCACAGGCTTTCCTATGTCTGCAGTGTTGCTGTCCACTGAGCCCTCTGGCTGTGTCACTTTACCCAAGAGAATTTCTCAGACTGTCCCTGCAGGCCTTGCTGTTTAGTCTGTCTGGGGACTGACCCCATCCCCGAATTAGGCAGAGTCCCAGGGGCCAACTGTCTCTTTCTGCCAGGAGGCCTGTCGATCTCTTCCTGAGCCCGGGTGGCATTACCAAAGAACAGGCTCCGAGGGCACATGCCCTTCAGGCCCTGCTCACTCCTGGGTGTCAGACGAGGCCGTGCAAGAGCCACCATCCACTCCAGCTGACAGGCTTCACAGTAGGGGTCACACCACTATCCTCTCCTGCGCATGCGGTTCTGGGACAACGCATTCACTGGGGAAACTTTGTCACAATTTTCCTCCCCTTGCTCTGGAAAGGCACCTGCTACTCTGAGCGAATTTGGGATGCGTCTGTGCTGCCTTGCATGGCTAGTTTGCAACCAAACTGCATTCTGAGTCACAAAATTAGTTACTTCTGTATAAACAAACAATCTTCAAAAAGTTATGCCTACAAAAGCTTAAAATAAATCCCTACAAGGAAAAAGAACCAACAGGAAGTTGGTGTTGGTGGTCAGTTTTGAGTAAGTAGCTCAGACCCACCCCTGCCTGGGGCCCCACCTATTGGCAGGAGGCTCGGCTAAGTGGTCAGTGTGGTGGGTGTGGTGGCTCAGAGACCTCAGCAGTCAGTTGAGTGTGTCAGCGGCGCTGTTGAAGGCTCATATATGCCAGGCACGCCCTATCGTGAACACTGCTGGGGCGTCATGAAACTCTCACACTGCAGGACACAGGTGTGCTCAAGGCTGGGGACATGTCCTCGCAGGGACATCTGTCTGTCCCAGGTCTGCCATTGCCACTGTGGACAGGAAACAACACTTTCTGATGGCCACTTAGCAAAGCAGAGGAGGCCCAGGAGGCTGGCAGGGCGAGCACTGAGTGGCCGGCAGGAGGACGCCCAGGGCTTGGCAGCTGAACCCAGCTATGGGGAGAGATAGAAGGGGAGGTCCCTGGCCCCGATCGATGGAGCTAAAGGTAAAAGTGGCCCATTAGAGATGGGTTCAAATGAGGGCAGCTGCATCTGGGGTGATCCCACTGAGTGATAGAGCATTCTTATTGGCATGGCGGTGCTTCAAACTCAGCCTTTCTGACCCCCTCCTCACTCGAGGCTCCGATGGTGAGCAAAAGTGGCCCGGATGCAGCCCACTCTCACTTTCCTGCTCATGGTTGTGCGGAGCCACCTGAAGGACCCCCGCCTGCAAGAAGGGAGAGGGAGGACCTGGGGAGGGAGGGCCCATTGCTAACTGTGTGTGTGTTTCCCTGAGTCGCGTGACCTGGTGGAGACCTGCCCTCCTCACCACAGTGGCCAGTGCAGTCCGATGGGGACTTGTCTTCTCCCTGTTTGGGGTGCACAGGGGTTGGGGCCAGTGTACTCGGGCTCCTATCTGTCTCTGCCCCAGAGTCCCACCCCAGGACTTGGAGCTGGACCCCAGGGGTGTGATTAAGTTACAATGAGGCATAGGGTGGCCCTGACCCACTGGGACTGGTCTTACAAGCAGAGGCCTGGACACAGACATAGGCAGAGGGATGACCCCTGAGGACATGGGGAGGGGCCACACCTGAGCCTCCACTGCCCGTCTGGGGGCTGTGGGGAGACGCCTCCCTCCTTCAAGCCATTTGGCGTGTGGGATGCTGTCTCCAGCGCAAGTGTCCCTGACTCTCCCTTCCCAGGTGGCTGGTGGGGGGGTGACGACGGACATGGGGATCAGCCACTCCTGGCACCGCCTTGCTCTTAACTCACCTCCAGTAGGTCCCAGAGCCCCTTTGCTTGGTCCTCGGGTGGGGGTGGCACCCTCCACTTCCCTGACCCCCGTCAGCCAGCAGCAGGATCCTGTGCCAAGTCACTGCTGGCAGGTGGTCCCCCGGCCTCCGAGTGGCTGGAGAGGCCCCCCGCACTCAGGCAGGAGCCCACACCTTCCACCTCTGCACTGCTGGTACCACTGTGGACACAGGGTCAGTGTATAAAGGTCTCTGCACCTTTTAACAGAGCTTCAGCCACGTAAGCCAGCCACCAGCCTGGACGCCCTCAGCTCCACATCTGGCCAGTGGCACCGGAGGCCCCCTGTGAACCCTGACTACAGTCCCCCCGCCCCTGCCCACCCACGTCTTCACAGAGGCGGAGACGACTCTGGAGCCACACAAGGACACCGTTTTCTTTGGCGGGTGTTGGGTTGACCCCCCCAGCCTGGGCCTGTCATTACTGAGCCTGTGTCCCCACTGTCAGCTGGGCGCTGGGCCGACACCTCCTTGTCCTGCAGCCATCAGAGGGGATGAGAATTAACGGCAGTGGTGACGAGAGGGGAGACGGGCCTCAGAGCTGCGCCCCGTGGTTACCCTCTCACAGCGGGAGACTCACAATCAAATTCTAACAAAAGGTCACATTTGCAATAAGTAAAAAGGAAATGTAGGTAATTGGTTCTGGAAGCTGTTAATGCCTCTGCAGGCCCTGAGAGGCGATCTGATGGAGTTGGAACCTTTTTGTTCAGGTAATTAAAAATGAGATTTCGTTATATCATTAAAAATGAGGGCGAGAGGGTGTTTTCTCAGATGCTGAGATGTTATCCAAGAGGAAAGTAAACCCAGAAGCCCAGGGGTTGTGTCTGCTGATGGGCAGTGGGGGATCTCACTGGACAGCCCAGCCAGTGCTGTCCCCACCTGGCCGAGGCAGAGTGGCTTGCAGAATAGTGGGGACTCGGGGTTCTGGGGTTGGGGATTGGAGGAAATTTAGTGGAGTAATTGACAGGCCAAGATTCCCAGCAAGCCACAAGCTGCCACTTCTGCAATGTGAGAAATGATTCGTAGACATGATCACAGGATAAACGGGTGCCTCCCGGGGCCTCGCTGTCCTTCCCCAGACAAAGGGCGACCCGCCGCAGGGCTGCGTCCGCAGAGCTAAGAGGAGAGCAGTGACGCAGGGCAGTTTTGCGTGGAGACAGGCTTGGCTGCGCTTGACAGGGCTTGAAAGATGATGTCACGTGCTCCCTGTCTTTGTGACAGGTGCCCCGGAATATAAGAGGAAAACTTTGCATCGTGAAATCTCAGTGTTTGTACAAGCCAAGGTGCAATTTCACATCAATAAATAAAATACAGAGGCATATTTGAATCACTGTTTGTATCTTTTTTCTTTTTAAGTTCCAACCAATGAGGTCTTTCCAGGTCCTTTATTCAAACCCCAGTGTGAGGATGTGTTGGCTGTGTGGGGGACAGGCAGAGTCTGTCTGAAGATAGTGTACAGGGTGGCGCTGCTTAACTGTCCCCATGATTTTGGATAACCGTCTTGCTGCTGGTTGGCTGTTGCTGTGGGCCTCGGACTCTGGCAAGCCTCAGTGACCCCTTTGTGTCTCATTCTGACTCTGGTGCCAAGTCAACCTGGTCTGAGTTCTAGGGGTGCTGGGACAGGCTCCTTACTTAAACTCGCATAAGAACAGGGGTCTACAGACCTGTCTTCTTTCATAGGAAAATGTCCTTTTTGTTGTTTAAAGGAAGAAAACTCATGGTATTCTAGATCTTTATTTTTAAGGCACATTCTCTTGGTAAACAGACGTCTTCACAAGACTTATTTAGTTTGTAAATACAATAACTAATTTCTATCCAAATTTTAGGATTAAAAATACCAAAGTAGAGTTGTATTTTGGCTTCAACAAAAATACTTAACAACTAAATCCCAACTTTTATAAAAATAAAATACTGTGCCAGAGAAGTCATGGTTTATGTTCTTGTATAGTTCCCCTCAGAATTTCAATTTCTAGTATTCAACCTTTTTTTTTTTTAAACTGAAGAGAAAGAAGCACTCCACTTAAAGTTTTCTCCTTTTATTAGTGAATTGTTTTCTTCAACCTCTGGGTGAAGTTAGCTGCAAAGCTTGAGGAAGACAGCAAACTTTGCGAGGAGATGGGCTTTTATCTTCTGGCATTAAAAATAAAAACCACGTGCTCGCTTCGGCAGCACATATACTAAAATTGGAACGATACAGAGAAGATTAGCATGGCCCCTGCGCAAGGATGACATGCAAATTCGTGAAGCGTTCCATATTTAAAAAAAAATAAAAATAAAAAATAAAAAATAAAAACCACACAGGGGAGCCATACTTTTCCAGTTGTTCCTACTGCCTCCCTATGCGTTTTTGGCCTCATTGAACCCTACACTGCACTAATGATACTGAGTTGCCCATGACCTTGGCTTAGCATGTTGAACAAAGCTTCTGGTTAACAGACAGTCCTGATAAGCCACTTTTCTTACCTAAAAACAAGCAACTAACACAGCCCTCACTCTTGCGGATGGTGAGCCGTGGGCCTGCAGGCCGCCCCCAGCACTTCCTATCTTTCGGCTTGGCATTCTTTCCTAGGGGCAGAGGTGACAGCTGATGACCTAAAGGCCTCCCAGTGGCTCCTGCTCTGGGTTGCATGAGCTCTGTTCCTCCCCAACCCCGAACACGTGCCCCGTCTGCAAAGGGCTGCTGACCATGCTAGAACCCCGCCCCATCCTGTCCTGCCCCTGGGGCCTTTCCGTGGGCTCCTGCTGGCATGTTCTGTTCTGTCCCCCCAGTGCCGTCCTCCAGGCAGGTGCATTTGTCCTCTGGTCCTACTCCGGCCTTCTAGCTGACCATGGTGACAGGCTTCCCGTGCAGGGCTTCTGGGGTAGGGCGTCTTCTTTTCCTTGCCTGTGTGGGGTTCAGGTGGGCATCTTGAATTTTCGTGGTGTCCAGGATAGGGCCGGGTCTTCTTCTTTGTAGATTCCAGATCCATCCACTAACGATGTGTCAGGTGACGCTCAGGGACAGTGTCTGTGCCACAGGTGACCAGAGCTGAGCACACTGTCAGCGGGTTGCAGACATTCCTGTAAGTGACAGCAATTATTCCCGGGCCCGGAGCACAGCTTCTGCCCAGCTTCGGGAGACCACCTAGGCTCTCAGAAGCTCCCTTCCAGGGCCACACTGCAGGCCCCACACAGGTGCCCGGCGAGTCTCAGGAGCTGATCCCACACACAGACCACTCAGACCTGAGAGAGAAAGGTCACAGCTGGCTCCGCCAAGTGAGCCCGAATTTGACCTGACATTATCATTTCCAAGAAAGGGAACAGAAACCCGGGTATTTTTCCGTACTCACAAATATCACACCTCATTCCCAGTAGTGACCAGTGAGGGTCCTAACTCCAAGCCTAAAGCTCTGGCTTTGCCCCAGCTTTAGCAACAGAGTGTGGTGTGTGCTTCTTACAACAAGGAGTAGCCTGGCCTAGATGCTAGCCTCCTCCAGGCCTCCCATCAGAATCATACCTCAGAGACTCACTCTCACCTGGGTGGCCTGGCACCCGGTCATCTTGCTCACCCAGCACGGGGACTACGGGGCCCTTCTCTCACCTGTGCCTGCCCACATGTGGCTTTATCAGAGCAGTGCATGCATGTACTGGATGGTGGCCTTGCCACCCTGCTGGGCTCCCGGACTCCTTCCACATTGAGGCCTCCTGCGTGCCAGAGCCCACAGGGCTTTGAGCTCTAGGAGAAAGGCATGCTTTCTCAGACTCACCCTGCCCTTGAGCCTGGCGCACACCTTCTCTTAACCTGGCCTCATTGCCTGTCCTGGAGGAGGTTGAGTGGGGGGTCTCTGAGTTGGCTCAGGATGCAGGTGCCAGATCTTCCCTTCTGCGGTTCCTGCCCTCGATGCTCACACTGGTACCCACCTACTCTTAGTTCCCAGCCCCTGGCTCTTGGCCTGGACTGACCCTACCGAGACACCTGCTCCTGCCCCTTTCCTGGCTCCAGGTAACTTGATAGTGTGCTGCCAGGTCACTGGGATCGCTGTGAGGCCTTCTAGCCATAATCTTAACATTCTCTGAAATGAGGACATTGAGACCATTCTATTTAGGAAAATTTCCTTTCAATCCAATCTTGACTTTTGAAACTCAATTAAAAGAGAAGGTAAGTTTTAATTAACAACCTTATCTATCCGGCAAGTTAATGCCTGCACATATACTATATTTTTAAAAAAATTATTTAAGGTAAGACATAAATGGAACTGGATGGATTTTAAGCAGTACCAAACAATTGAAGTATAGTATAAAAAATTAATCTGCCCTCTTTAAAAATATTATATTAATTATTCCAAAATGTGAAATAATCTTTATGTTAATAAGACTAAGATTTTAGTATATAGGAATTAAGTTAATTTGCTGCTTATATGAGAGCAATACTGAATCCTAGTATAAAATACATAATAATCACAACAGAAGCTTACATTTGCATAGTACTTTACAATTTTCAAGAGACTATGAATTATGGATTATGCAAATCTAATGACTAAGGTCCAGCTCAGTTCTCCTGTAACGGCTATGGTTTCCAGATTAGGTCAATTGTCACTCAAAGATGTAAAGAAAAAAACATATCTCTTTTTTTAATATCAGGGAAATTACTTTTATTTCACCATGAACCAAAAATTCTTGTTAAAATTAGTTCCCACAGGTCCCCTGATTGTTTCTGCCAGAGACTCTTGGGGACAGGAGCATGAAGACAGAGACCTTCCAGAGGGGCACAGGACCGGGTGCAAACTCCAAGCCAGGAAGCACAAGTATTTCGGACAAATAGAAAGGCCCCAGAACAGGGCGCCCGTGACCCTCACAAGAAGGAGCCCTTGAGCCTGCGAATGAAACCGTCAGAGTCTGGCGTTACGGTTCTGAGGCCACATTCTCTGGTGTGAATCTGAAGCCTGTTTTCCTTCCGTTCTACTTTGAATTACAAGACGTCCAAGTTCCCATGTCAGTTTCCAGGGAGCCTGGTGGCTCATGTGAGTCCCCAGTGAGCTGACCAACCATACATGGATTTTGCCAGCATGCGGCTTGGACGCTCCTACTGGCCGGTCTGTGGGTCTCTCTCCAGAGCGTTTTCCTCTCTGTTTGGGAACCCTCTTCTCCAGCTCATAAGAACTATTTGCGGCCAGGCGTGGTGGCTCATGCCTGTAGTCTCAGCGCTGTGGGAGGCCGAGGCGGGTGGATTTCCAGTGCTCATAGAGTTCGAGACCAGCATAAGCATGAGTGAGCCAGAGTAAAAGACCCTGTCTCTACCACCAGGAAAGAACACCGCTGGGCGTTGTGGTGGGCGCCTGGAATCCCAGCTACTTGGGAGGCAACTGGCGTGAGAATCGCTCCAAGGAAGGACAATTAAAAAAACAAACAAACAAAAAAACAAATGAAAACTAAGAAGAGTGAAAGCCAGCTGAAATTAAAAACAAAATAAAGAAAAAAACCACACACACACACAAAAGCTATTTGGGACAGTGACCTAAATGATTTCTGAGGTGGAAAAGCATTGATCTGATCAGTTGTGATAAATGAAGCTTGGACTCGTAGCCTCTGCTTGCTGAAGCATTGATCTTACACATAGCGCGTGGCATTTGTGCACGGCAGAGTGTTTCTAGAACCTCTTAGTCAACTTTTAAAAAAGATAACACAACAATCCTATTAGCTCCACTGGCAGAGATGATAAAACCCCTTTCTAAATAGGTGACTTCTTTTTAAAGGCGAGGTGTTCTCCAGCATCTAATTAGTAGAGAGAACCCCATTCTTCCTATTTTCAAAAGAGAGGGATTTTTGAGGAAGATTCTAGCTCACCTGGGGGTTTGGATCAGAAAAATTCTGTGGCTTATAAAGTCATTTGTTATTTTGCTGTGATTTTATACACAGTGGAAGGGCGAGGAAAGGTCAACGGTAACTCTGCTCTCACGTCCAGCTTGGAGAAAATGTAATATTGATCGATAAGAAAATGGGAAAAGCAGCACTATTAGTGCCTCACTTGATCTTCTCTGACCTTTACCCCACCACGCTGGCTTTATTCTTAAATGTTAGGCCTCCTGTTCCAAAGCTTTGTCCTGCTTAGTCTGTTGTTTAATTAATACATGATATTCTTCGCTCCCTCTGATGTTGAAACAAGACATCTTCCTTGATCTCCTGCTGAACCCTCGTCCTGGCACTCCATTCTATCTGCTGCCCACACCTGGGCATGCTGCGATTGGTTGCTTAGAGCCACTGCAGCAGAACCCTGTCTTCTTGGGTGGCTGGACTCTACTGTGGCTCGGGCCCAGGAGCTCAGAGCAAGTGACCACTCCTTGGGACCGGCCCTCCTGAGTGCCCGGCGGGCAGGTGCGGGGTCCAGCGTAGTACAGACTCAGTGTACAGTCTGTGGGGAGAGAAGTCTGCTCCCAAGCCAGCTCCTTCAGCAAAGGGGCTGAACACATCTGAGGCCCTGCCCCAGGACCCCCAGCTTCCAGCCCCACCTGAAGAAGCATCATGAGGGGACATGCTGAGCCCTGCCCTCTCTGTGTGCGGTAGGATTAGGGCTGCACCCTGGCCCTGCTGAGGCCTGTGGGTTATGGGATGGTGCTGAGACCAGAGCCCCAGGCCCAGGAGATGGGTTGAGCTAAAGATGATGGGGCCGGCAGGGCTCAGGACAGGTGTACTAGGGCCTGCACAGGGTCAAGTGGTATGCCCACAATTTATGTCCACCTGGAACCTGTCCTATGAGCTTATTTGGAAATGTGCTCATTTCCAATGCAATCAAGTTAAGCGAGGTCCTGCCAGATGAGGGTGGGCCTTAAATCCAGGCCCTTCTAGGAGGGTTCTGGACACAGATGCACAGGAGGAGGCCTTGGGAAGACCCAGGGGCAGGGTGTTGCATCCACCGTGTGGTCAGAGGGAGCCCAGAGGGAGGTCTGGAGTGAGCTCCCAGGAGGAGCTGCCCTGCCCACACCCTGACCCCGGCTGTCCTGCCTCCAGATGGCCAGGGAAGAGATTCCTATTGTTTAAGCTGCCCGGTCTGTGGTGCTGTGCTATGGGGGCAGGGCCTGGACACCACTGGCTGCTCCTCACCTGTCACAGGTCAGCAAGGGAGTGTCTGTGCCACCTCCTCTGGGCCAGGCGAGGGACAGGTGGCCTCCCTGCATGTGCCTCTGGAGCTGGGGCTGGGAGAATGGTGCCCTCATGGAGCCTCCTCTTCACTATTAGGAAGACCATCCTCCCTGATGTATGAGGTCCCTGCAGGACAGCCACGGCCGCACGCTACATCATTCTGCCTGACTCAAGGCCAGTGGGAGTGTGAATTAGCAATATGGATGCCTCCATTTGGACGGGAGGGGCAGCAAGATCATGGGCTCAGTGACTTGGACCAAAGCCCCTGGCTGTCATCATCCGGCCACCTTGGCTGCCTTGGAGGCCACTCTGCGCTCTGTCCCTTCTCAGGGGGCAGGGGAGGAAGGCGCTGATAAGCCTTTGTGGGGAAACACAAAGGTTATCTGGCTTGACCTTTGGAGAAGCTGAAAGGGGAGTGTTGTCACCCAAGGAGACAGAGGGGTCACCCGGCTGTGAGCAGGGCAGCTCCCTGATCCGGAGAAGGGCCCTGTGGAGACAGTCTGCTCTGGGCCGCTGGCCTGTCAGCACCGTCAGCTGCGGCTCCCAGACACCCAGACGCGCTCCCGCCTCCTGGGCATGCATGAGCACCTGCGAGCATTTGCTTCTCTGAGGGGTATGCAGGCTGGGCAGAGGCTCTCAGGCTGGGGTCTCACAGTCTGCAGACCCTCGGCCAGTGGCCTGGAGGGTACAGAGCAGGCCCTGGACGCAGCCTCTCGCTTCCATCAGGGTGGATAGAGGGAACGAGCTGCCTTCCTCGGCTGTGGTGTCACAGTGGTGCTGGGGACAGGAAACCATGCTGCCAGGTGACGGGTGGTTGAAGATGTCTCACTGGGTGTCATCAAATCTCTGATGTCACTTTCCAGGGAGCATCTAGAATATTAGAAGGGCAAATGTGGCTTCTTTGTTTAAAAAAAAATAGAAGTTCTAATTTACCATGGGCTCTGCACTCATGTGCAAATAAACAATGTCTTGCACATAAAAGATGAAAATTATCTCTATTTATTCATAGGACTGAGTCCCAGAAACATGATACTGCCATTTCAATCGATGGGTGGAGGAGAATCTGCCAACTTTGTCCAGATCCTCACAGCCTCACAATCCTCCATGAATGGTGTCACACTAGAGAGGACAGCTCAGCACAGTGGCACTGTGGTAAGCGTGGCTTCTCAAAGGGGACCCGGGCAGTGCAGGAGGGTCCCACACACTAATGCTCAAACTGAACAGAGCACTGAATGACCCATGAGGAAGCTGAGTCGGTCTGGAAGCTAAAACGCTCTTTATTTTATCCAACGACCTACAGCTGTGTGGCGTGACCCATTCCTGAATAGTACTTTACAATGAAAGCACTTCATGACGCTGGTTGGAATTATAAAAGGGCTTTATATCATCATAAAGGCATCTTGACAATATTTTATAAGGCACATTCTATTACTGATACCTACACATGTGTTGCCGAAGTGAAAATAATTTTTCAGAGTAGAAAGGTGTGATTTATAATCTTTTAAAGAGAAGTTTTCTAGATTATAAATTCTATTCCAGTTTGAACACTTATCAAAATAATAGAAAACATGATACCTTGATATGCAACTGAGGAGGGAACAGTATTTCTAACCAATATAAACCTGCAGGTTACATCCTGTAATCTCTGCTCAAGAAAATAAAGGCCTGATTCCAGTGCTCCAAGCAATGTGTTTGCACAGAAGAGAGTGGTCGAGGCTGAGTCTACCCAGTAATAGCGTGGAAGTCACTGCAGAAGCACTTCATGATCAGAGGAATAGTGGGAAACTTTACAAAGAAGAACTATGTTTTCCATCTTGATGTGGGGTTGTCAGCAAGTGGTGGGAGCAGGCACTGGGGCCCCAGTGGACCTCTGCAGGCAGATGGGGTGCTGCGCCGGGCTGATTCCTGGTTTTCTACTCCAAGAACTTTATTTTACTTTTCTCAGACCGAAGGTAGTATTTCCATGCCGTGTGATCTTAAGATGGTGTCGTGAGCTTGCCCCTTTTCTTTGAGAATCCTGGCTTTTAAAGTTATTTCTCCATAGAAAAACAGGACATCTGAGAATGGAGCAGAGATGCTGTGTCTTTGGGAACCTCCGCTGGTCCTCCGGTTGCAGCCAAGGACTTGCCTGTGGCCTTTTCTCCTCCTCTCCCATGTAAAGTTTCCTTTGTAAGCAGGACTTACGTGAGATGCGGTGTGCCAGTGCTGTCCCTGTCGCAATATGGACATGCCATGGGAGCAGGGATGAGGCTGGTGAGCTCTATTTGCAACTGGTGGTGCTGTTAGGCAGATGTCCAGTGTTCTGCCAGATCACTCACAGATCCACAGCCCTGGAACGTCCCAGAACCAATGAACAGAGCCTTTACCCGCTGCACACACAGGGTCTTGGTGTCCTGCACTCTGCCAGGCTCCGGCCGTGTTCTAGAAGCAAGGAATAATCAATGGGAAGTCCCAGCCCTGCAGACTGCCCTCTGAAGATGCTCAACCTCAGTGTTTCCTGAAAAGACTCAGAACACAATGGCAGTTCTAGTTTATTAATAATTATCCGTGACACCTTAATTTATTCTGCACTTTCTACTTCTCATATGTATATATATTTGTACCTGCATATGTGCACCTCGCCTTTACCCACCTGCCTCTCTCCCTCTCTCCCTCCCCCTTCCTCTCTCCCTCCATCTGTCCCTCTCTCTCTGTGTCCTTTTTCCATCCCAGCCTCTTGCACTCAGCTCCACTACCACACACAGCCCATAGATGATTAATTAAAGTAGAGGAGCTGCCTTAGCCTACCCCTGAGGCTTCCGGAGTCTGGCCTTGGACATGTCTGTGGGGCTGGGGCTGCAGCACCTGCTGGGTCTCCTCCATGGTTCCAGTGCCAGTGTTGTCTTTCATGAGGAGTGAGATGTCTTAGGTTAGAGATCAAAGTCCCCCAAAACCCTAAAGCTCAGGAATCTCTCTTCCTTGGGCTGCCACTGGTGAAAGCTCCTTAGGTGCTCTGGAGCACGAGTGGTCGCAGCCTGCCGTGTCCTCGGCTCACATGTCTTCTCTGGCAATTCTTCCCATCTCATGTTGGGACAAGAGCGTCTCACTGTCTGTCCCTGCCTTGGAGGGACTGGGGAGGGCAGAGGGCGGCCCACATGTCAGGAGCGCCCTAGGTCTTCATGGGGGGCCGCCTTCAGGTCAGGGCCTGGAGGTGCTGCAGTGCAAGCCTCCCCACATAAGATCCCCATCACGACTTCTTTCCATAGCATGTGTGCACACGCTTGCACACACTTGCACACACATGTATACATGTGCACACAAGCACAGACACACACATGAGGGTGCATGTGCACACAAGCAGTACATGTACACACATGCACACACGTGCACACAGTACACACAGACACATGCACACATGTGCACACATGAGTGTGCCAGGGCTTGGGAGTGGCTGTCAGATGAGACAGTTCTTCCGCAGTGTCCTCGCTTTCTCTTCTGATGAAAGTCACTGCCACTTTTTCAATGCAGTGCATTTAATTTCTCTACTGGGAACCTCTTGTCCACACATCCAATGCTGGGCAATGCAGTTTCCACCTTGCTAATGTCTCTTTGTGGAAGACTGAGCAGCATCTCAGGTGCAGACGTCTCCAGGGAGGGCTCCACCGGGCAGAGCTCCAGAGGCTGCAGGTTTCTGGCTGAGGTGCCCATGGAGAGGACAGTGTCCAGGCTGGGTCCCCACCCTCCTACTGGGGCCTGTGTATAGGTGCTGTCCCTAGGAGAAGACTCTGTCTGTGCCCTTCCTGAAGTCCACAAAATTGGGTCCCCCCTTGGTTATTGGTGATCCATCTCCATGCGGGCACATACCCATTCACATGCTCACATACACACAAACAGACACTGACACCCAGTGCTACAGGAGCCTGAACCTTTTGTTCGCATGTGTGACAGGTGAACCCGAGAACGGGCTTTGGGCCAGGTCCAGGAGAGGGTGCTCGAGAACAGAGGGCTGGGTCTGACTCCAGCCGGCCCGCTCTACAATTGGGTGTCTTTGGGGTGCACTGTCACACACAGTTTGACAGACATGGCTCAGGCCAACTCTCCATGGCACTTGGACACAGAAAATCTGCAACATGTGAGTTACTAACCCCTTGTTGCTCAGCAGAACTATGGGTGAGTGTGCTTGTATGTGCATAAGCGTGTGTGAGCATGCACATGGTGTGTGTGTGTGTCTGACTGTGTGCATGCATAAGTGTGTCTGATTCTTGGGTCCACGTAGAGCAGTGGTTCTCAACCTGTGGGTTGCGACCCCTTCATAACAATAAAAGTACATCCTGCATATCAGATATTTACATTAAAATTCATAACAGCAAAATTATAGTTATGAAGTAACAACGAAAATAATTTTATGGTTGGGAGTCACCACAACATGAGGAACTGTATTAAAGGGTCACAGCATTGGGAGGCATAGGAAGGTTGAGAACCACTGACTTAGAGGCTGATGCTTAGAGGCCTTGGTCTAGGCGGACTTGCACTGTGGAAGCAGTGGGTGTGTGAGGTCGCTCCGTGGCCAGCCTCCTCTGGCAAATAGGCCCTCCTGTGGCTGGGGAGTCCTCCTGGTCTGGAGCTGGAGCCTCTGCATCAGCCCCAGCAGGCCCAGTCCTTGCTGGCCGGGTGTGCCAGGGGCAGCAGGGCCAGCAATCCTCTTCCATCTCATGCTTTTCTCCTTGGGCACCACAGCCGCGTCCCAGGCTGTTTTCTGAGGCAGCCTAGCCTCCAGGAGGCCCCTCTATCCTCCCCCAAGCCTTCCCAGGCTTTGCTGGCGCAGGGCCTCCCGCTGAAGGATTTATGGGAAGGAATGTGCAGCTCCCGGCAGATGGGAGCACACCTGTGTGGGGCGGGGGGCTCTGTGCAGCCCCTCCCTGGCCACAGGCTCAGCCTTTGAGCCGTGGAGGCAGGATGGTCCCCCCGTCCCTCTTTCTCTCCGCCCCTTCTTCTCCCCTTTTCTTTTTGGCAGCAATCTCCCAGTACGGTGAAGTAGACGTGGTAAGCGGGACACGGCACCTCGAGTGTGTCTGGAGCGCGTCCTTTCTCTGTGATTCTGGAGGTCATCTGAGCACGAGGAGCCAGTAGGAGGTGATGTGCTTCACGGCAGACATGACCTACGGGGATGCCCAAGCTGAGCCTTGAGGGCCATGAGACTTGGCCCTGTGCTGGCATATACAGCCCTCTGTGCCTCAGTTTCCCTCCCAAAGTGAGGCGGGAGGAGGGCCCCTATTCCGCAGGGAGGCAAGAATTTCTCTGGCACACAGGAAGCACAAGCACTCATTTGCACTTGTATGTCTTGTTCTGCGAAGGACCCAGGGCAACCAGGTAGCTCCTCGGGCACCACACGCACACACACACATGCACACACATGTGCACACATAAGACATATATGGGGGCCTGGGATTTCAACACCTGATTCTCACAGAAGTTTCTGGAGCCATGTTGAGGGTGTAACGTGATATCCCTGGGAGCACTGAGGTGCCCTGGGCAGCTTTGATCCTCTGGACCCCACATGCCGGCAGTGACAGCTGGGAGGCCAGGATGAGTCCCAGAGTAACCCGTCCTCACCTCTCCCTGTCATGGCTGAGTCCCTGCCACTGTGGCATTTTGGAGCCTTTTTGCTGCCACCCCTGTTGCCGGTGTGAGCCGAGGCTGCCAGACGGCACTGTCATCACTGGAGCAGACGCCTTACTTTGCATGCCTGTGCTGGGGGCCCACAGGTGGGGGTGGCACAGCCCAGAGGCTCCGTGCCCACCTGGCCCTTCCCTCCTGAGATAGGAGCACCCCTCCCCCCGCAGGCCTGGCCCTGCCTTCTCGCGAACACCCAGCTCTCCCACCCTGCAGAGGGTGCAGGGATGTGAAGCTCCCAGTGGCAGAGACGAGGGGCCTTCTGGCCTCTCCCTCCTCTGCACCTGCATCTCCCTGGCTGGGGGCTCTAATGGGGCTGCCCGAGGGCATGGACACACACCGCTGACCCCCTGAGGAGCCCTGAGAAGGGACCCTGGTACAGCTGCTGTGGGCTCCGTGGGCGAGTATGGACCAGTCTCCTGTGAGGGGGTGTCCTATCATTGTTAGCTTTGCACATTTGTGTGCCATCAGCATGTTTCTTCATGACATTAGAAGAACAATTGGTACCGTAATAACGATGAGAAATTCCTTGGGCAGCAGGCCCACAGTGAGCCTAACGCCTTTTCCCACTCCCCTTTCACTTCAGTGCCTGGTGGACCTTATTTCTCAGAGCAGTTTCAGCCTGTGGGAAACTAGAGCAGAAAGCACCGTGTTCCCTCGTGACGCCTTTCTCCTGCTGTTGGCATCCTGCCTCAGAGGGGACGCTCGTCACAGCTGTGCCAGTGCGGCTCCTTTATTGCCAAGGGAAGGGCATGGTGCAGACAGCGTTTGGGGCAACGCGCCGAGGCCCGTGTCTGTGTTCAGGCCCACGCAGGGGTCCTGCTGCCCTGAAGGCCTCCTGGGCCCACCGGGCGCCCCCGATCTTCCGTTCTTCCAGGGCATCACCTTTTCCAGAGCATCCTGGTCTGGGCCTTGCCATCCATGGCCTTCTCAGATAGAGCCACGGACATTTAAGCCTCCTCCTCACCTCTTTTTTTTTTTTTGCCTCACTGCCTCGTGTCTTCTCGGGGTGCCTCTGTCTGCCTGGGGCTGTCCCGGGGTCTGTGCTGCCTCCCCACAAGGTGCTCAGGCCTGCTCCGAGCCCCGCCTCTGCCTGTGGGCTCAGTGCGGCCTCTTTGCTGCCTCCATTGCGGGCGTTCTGGGCACAGGTCCAGTCCCCATCTGTGTGGGGTCCCAGGGCTGCAGGGGGACCAGCTGCGCTGTGGATCCCCCTCTGGCCGGCACCCCACACATGTGAACACCTGTGCATGCACATACGTACACGTGTACTCGCAATGCACACACAGATGAACACGCCCACCGTGCACACGCACACCTACCTCCTTGGGTATGGGCCCTCTGAGTCCAGAACAAGCCTCATGGCACAGTGCCCAGAGAGGGCATGTTGGGAAGAAGAATGTGGCAACAACTGCTGGACCCTCCTCTCCCGAGCGCTCACGCTTCTCCCCACAGGAACAGGACCCCTTCCTCCTTCCTGGGGCTTCTGGCATCTGGGGGCTGTGCGGGGCTGGGAGTGTGAGAGGCAACAGCTGTGAGTGTGGGGCAGCTATCTGCACCCTTCCGTCCTCTACCCTTGGCTGGGTAGGGAGCCTCTTGCCACCTGGCACCTTCCAGGGTCCACAATCTCCTCACTGGCCTCACGTGGAGACAAGGTCTTGGGCCCCCTAGCCCCAGCTGTACCAACTATGGGGTGACCTCCCCTGGCACCCTCAGGGCCGAGGCTCTCGGGAAGCTGGTTCCACTTTTAATTGATGGCCTGGCTGTTCTGAGGAAGGTGTGATGTCACTGGCTCCCCCACCTCCAGTGCCAGGCTCCACAGTCTGGGGTTCAGGGGTGATTGAGCGCCCAGAGCAGACTTCACTGGACATGCTCACGGGAGCAGGCAGAGAGCTTCCTCATACCTAGGGGCTGGTGGCTGGGACCTGGGTCCCCAGAGGGGCAAGTTCCTCCAGCTGCCCCACGCGGGGTCCACCTGTCCCACTGCCCGTGCCATGGAGATGGAGGAGAGCATCGAGCTCCCCTGAAGTGCCAGGTGGCTGGGCAGCTTCACACAGAGGTCTGATTGTTGTCCCAGCACCACCAGCCGGCCTGAGTACAGAGCCAGAGCCAGAGCCAGGGACATCCTCCGTGGGAGGGGCTGTGCTGACCCTTGCCACAGCCCTGTCCCCACCACAGCCTGGTGGGATGCCCCTTTGGTGACATGCCCTTTGGTGACACATGCCACTTGGTGACACGTAGCTCCCCTGTTGGAGGCCACCCAGGAATTTTCCTCTGGAAAGGAAATCTCACAGCAATGGATGGCAATTTGGCCACCATCCTGGACATGCTGCCCTAGCCTAAACTGACAGGCAGGCTGAGCTCAGTGAGGCTGGCATCCTAATTTCTCTAGGAATTCTCAGCCTTCCTTTTCCTCATGGCAGGAAATGCCCAAGACTTGGGAACGGACAGCTGAGTTGGATGCGTTTTCGGGGCATCACTCTGGCAATGTTGGAGGCTCCAGGGGGATCTGGTACTGGGGGTCTGCCTTTGTCCTGCCTTGGCTGTTGTTCTTCCCCTACTGAGATGGGCATTTACTCCTGTCCACAGACAAGGTGCTAGTTGGGCCCACGGAACACAGCCAGCCATACTTTCCGATGGAGCAGTCTGCAGACCCGTTCTTCACACCTGCACAGTCCGACACTGGTGTGTCATGGCCTCTAGCACCAGGGCTGGTGTTTCCAGACTCCTCATGAGCTTACTGAGGTGCTGATGCCTGTTCCTTTTATACCTGTGGAGGGCTGTGGGTTGGCCTTGCGTGAGCACTGTCCCGCGGCACCACCTCCCTGTCCGTGACCCTCCTAACCTGCTTTCCTCCCCCTCACGGCACTGTCTCCACTCACTTTCCAGGAGAGGATGCACAGCGGAGGGAGGGCAACGGAAGAAGCCAGGCAGCCTGGGCCTGCTGCCAGGGTGCATACACCCCTCACGGGGTCTCCCTATGCCCCAAGGCACCTGCAGGAGGAGGGGGGAGGGATGGAAGCTTTTCTAATGGGGTGTGCCCCCCCTTACCCTCTCAGGATGCCCTGGTGGCCATCCCTGAGCGGCTGCTCGGTTTGGGGACATGTCCTCCCCTCAGAGCTCTGTAAGGGTGGCCCAGGTGTTCGGTCAGGCAGGTGATGCCACTTATCTGGAGCACTCACAACTTTAAGAGTCTCTCTGGAGTGGATGGGCAGTGGCCTGCGGGAGACGCTCCAAGGCTGGTGCCCATCAGGTCCCAGGGTGTGGGCTGTCCTGCGTGTTGTGTGCCCAGAGGGTGTTGGGGAACCTGCCTTCCAGATGCCTCTGCGGAGCCGTGAATCACCCGAGAGCGGGAGCTCTGCTGACCAGCACTCAGCACTGGCATGCAGCTAAGTGGCATTGACTATTATCTCAGAGCAAATAAACGGTTATTTCACTTCGCAGATTACATGGAATTGTGCTTGGACTGTGTCAACTTCAGGTTTAATTGGTATATAGGCTATGAGGCATGAATTATGGCATGTAATTTATCCATGTAATAAAATATACCATTAACCAAGAAAGGAAAAATAAAAGAGAAAAATAATACGTTTGGCGCTATAATTACACAATAAGTTTGAGTTGGAAACATTGCTTGGTTCCTGGCAATCTGTGTGGCTCTTCAGAGACCCACGGCCGCCCCCGCAGTGGCCCTCACTGCTGTGGAGCAGCTGCAGACGTGAGGGGCTGTGGCTGCTGGAGCCCGTCAGGGTGTCCTCCCAGGGCCCTCTGGGGTCTGCTCCAGGACTGGACAGTGTGGGCTCCCAGGCAGGACCACGAGCCCAGCCAGTCAAAGCCAGGAGAGGCCCAGAGCCGAGGGCTGGGCAGGCGTGTCCCAGCACAGACCTTGGACTCCAGGTGCGTCGGGGAGGGCAGGCCAGGGGTCCTCCCGGGTCCCCTTAGTGGTGGCCAGCGGCACAGCCCGAGAGGAGGCCAGGGTGTAGGGAACAGTGCCCCTGGGGCAGGAAGTCCGGAGTCTGCTCTGGGAGTGGGTTTGGTTTCATTCTTGGTGTTGACCACCCGGGGCTGCTGGGACCTGCTCCCCTTCTTCTGGGGGTCTTGGCCACACTGGTCCAGGCATCTTTGATGATCTGTGCGGCCTGGGCACTCCTGAGTGGACACTGCTGCAGTGTCTTGGCTTTTGATCAAAATATGTCTACCCTCAGGGCCTGCTGTGGTCAGGAAGTGGTTTTTGGCCTCATGGAGCCCAGAAGTGCGGTGGCCACTTGAGGTTCCATTGTGGGGGTGCGGCAGATGACACCAGCCCTGTCCTCTGGCTGGGACACAAGGGACAGTGGAGGACCTGGCGATGGGGTCCAAATGCAGCTTCTGCCTTATTTTTTATTTTTTTGCAGTTTTAGGCCGGGGCTGGGTTTGAACCCACCACCTCTGGCATATGGGGCCGGCGCCCTACTCACTGAGCCACAGGTGCCGCCCAGCTTCTGCCTTATTTTGTTATGAAGAGGACAGAATTACTCCCTGCTGAAGGTGGTATCCTGAGAGAGAGAAAACCCTTTGCTTCCAGAGCTGTTGGTGGCTGGAGCCGACCTGCTGTGGTGGGGGCCCTCAGGGCTTGCCAGGCTCACAGGCACCCCATCGGCAGTCCTGTGGGGAGGAGATTGTGTACATTTTACATGGGGAAACAGAGGCTCAGGAGGCCCGGGCCTCGGACCCACGCAGGCAGAGCTGACCTGGCAACACCAGTACTCAGGCACTCAGGGCGGGCAGTACCCAGGGCGGGGGGCTCAGTGTGCTCCTGGCTCTCCCCACAGCCCGAGATGGTAGCAGGGGCCTACAGGGTCCAGCCCCAGCCTGGACTGGCTTCCCTGTCTCCCTTCCTCCCACACTGCCCACTCTGGGATCACGTCCCCAAGTAAAGTGCTCACTGAGAAACAGTGAGCCAGGCTCAGATTTCACAGGAACCCAGACCAAGACCCCCATCACTGCTGGGGCTGGGGCTCTGGCCAGGGACCAAGAGCAAAGGCTGAGCCCACATCCAGGCCCAGAGGGGCCCTAGAGACAGGGACAGGGCTGTGTCCATCCCCTGACGCCCACTTCTGGGTCTGCCTGGGCACCCCCAGGGGTTGGAGCAGGGAGCCCTCTTTGTAGGGAGAGTCCAGAGGAAACATGACAAGGGAGAAGGAACAGCCTTGTGTGGAATGAAGACATCTCCCAGAGAGCAGGGCAGGGGTCAGTGTAAGGGAGAAGCAGTTGTAGGAAACCTTCACCCTCCCAGGGGCTGGGTGAGAAACAGAGGCACAGACTGTGAGACCAGCCTGGGAATCGCTCACCCAGAGGGGCCGCCCACTCACATTGCACCTGCTGCCTCAGGGACCCAGGGCTGAGGTAGGGGGCTCAGGGATGCAGGGCTAAGGTAGGGGGCTCAGAGATGCAGGGCTGATGTGAGGGGCTAAGGGACGCAGGGCTGATGTGAGGGGCTAAGGGATGCAGGGCTGAGGTGAGGGGTTCAGGGATGTAGGGCTGATATAGGGGGCTCAGGGATGCGGGGCTGATGTGGAGGGCTCAGGGATACAGAGCTGATATACAGAGGCTCACCACCCATCCCACATGGACGTGCAGGTCAGCTGCTAGGAGCAATCCTGCCCCTGGCCCCGGGGCCCCGCCTGGGCCCATATACTACATAGCACCTTTGGGGCCAGGTCCTAGGAAGGGAGCCCCTTAGTGCGCTCAGAAAGCCAGGCCCCTGGCCAACAGAGCCAGCAGAGGCCAGCAGTGACGGTCACACTGTGGCAGGCTGTGGTCTCAGTCAGAGACACAGACACACCCTCTCCCAGCTGCTGGAAAACCAGCCATTGCAGGTGCTCTCAGGTCAGTGTTGTTGTAAACAGCACGTCAGCATCATGAGGGTAGCTGCAAAGATGCACATACGGAAAACAACCAGAAAGAACGCAAAATTGGTGTCCGTGAGGGTTTCACGTGTGATTTCTGTATCTCATGAGCTCTTTCATGTTTTACAAATTTTCTGCAGAAGCATCTACAGTAACAATCAGAGAGACAGGGCAGAATTGTAGCTGACCCCAGGGCTATGTGTGCGGGACATTTGTCAGGATTGCCCCTCAGCTGGAGCCCAGCGGGTGGGGGTCAGATAAGAGGCAGGGCTGGGGTGGCAATCTATGCACTATTCTTCCCAACGCAAAGGGGTAAGGAGAGGTCAGGCACTGAGGTCAGAGGACAATTTGACTTTTGCAGGATGACCTGGGGCACCTGTCCAGTGCAGAGCTGATGAGCTGTCCATGTGTAGTGAGTGAGAAATGGGCTCTCACTGCCCAGAGCCCACTCCCCTGGACCCGAGCCTCACTGCCCAGAGCGAGCCCACTCCCCGGAACTGGACCTCACTGCCCAGAGTCCCCTCCCCTGGACCTGGACCTCACTGCCCAGAGCCCCCTCCCATGGACCTGGACCTCACTGTCCAGAGCCCCCTCCCCTGGACCTGGACCTCACTGCCCAGAGCCCCCTCCCATGGACCTGGACTTCACTGCCCAGAGCCCCCTCCCATGGACCTGGACCTCACTGCCCAGAGTCCCCTCCCATGGACCTGGACCTCACTGCCCAGAGCCCGCTCCCATGGACCTGGACCTCACTGCCCAGAGCCCACTCCCCTAGACCTGAGCCTCACTGCCCAGAACCCACTTTCCCTGGAACTGTAGGCCTGTGTGGAGAGGCCTCTCAGAGGGGCTGGAATGTGCTGGAGGGGCAGCAGCTGGATTGGGGACATTGATGTGTCTCTCTCCTTTGCTGAGGCCTGAGGCCCACTCACCAGGGACCCGCCTGAGAAAGAGGCCCCGGGCTGCCTGAAATCATTCCAGCCCTCTGCCAGAGCTCTCCCCAGGTGAACAGCCTGCAGGGCACCTCCCCTTTTACCCAGAGGCTGCCATTGTAAGGACCCTTCCCCTACAGAGCCTCCATGTCTATCTTGCAGAGATCTCTTTGATCCTGGAAAGCATCTTCTTGAGTCCCTCTGGCCTTTGGAGTGCTCTGGAGGGACCATGCCTCTGGCAGAATGGCTGAGGGGCCTCAGGCCAACCCTGGAGTCCCTGCAGCCCTACGACTCTCTGGGCTCAGTTGCTGCCCTGCCAACAGATGTGCAGCCTGTGGCCTCAGCTTAATTCTGCTGGGTCCTTGAACTTTACCTGTCAGCAAAGTCTCCTGGCATCTCTGGAAGGAAGGAGTTTGCCAGCCTCTCTGGGCGTGAGAGTAATCCCTGAATTCAGAGGGTGGGGCCTGAGGCCAGGAGGCACCTGTTAGAGGCCCCGGGCCCCTGCTGAGGCACAGCCCCCAAGCATGGCACAACTGGGGTTGGGTGGGCAGTGGGGCAGGAACAGCAGACCTGCAGATGGGTCTCACCAAGCTGGCCCTCAGATGGCTCTCACCGAGCACAGCACTGACTCTTTCAGAGGCCAAGGAACCCCTGCCCGTGAACTGTGTGGACCATTCTCTGCCTAGACTAACCCAGGAGGACGACGCTCTGCCGTCCAGCCTCCCCCCATGTGGCCCACCCCTGACTCCAGGAGCAGAGAGGTGGCTGCTGGGTTTGCATGGCAGAGACGGTTCACCAGGGCACCTGTGTCCACCATGGCTCTCCCTGGCATCCGCTGTGCTGACACGAACGTCAACAAAAAGGGAACTGGGTGACTAAAATGGGCTCCCGTGCCAGCACCAGGACGCACCTGGCTGACCACATCTATGCCCGGTGCACATTTGGAAACCAGGGGAGACTCATGAGCACAGGCCCTGCTGGGAGAAGACAGGCCCCTGCTCTGTCCGTCTCCAGCCCTTAGAGCCCCTGCCCCAGCTGACGTACCAGTGTGGCTGTCCAGCCTCCTGGAATTAGTATCAAATCTGAGCCACAGGCTAGAAATCACCCAGAGGCCACAATACACAGTAACCCAGCAAACGCCTCCAAACTGTCCCCTGGGCAAGGCTAGAAGGGCTTGCAGCACTAATTCCTGGTGTGTGGGGATGTCTTTACCCAAGGAGACCCAGACTCCCTCCCACCGGGGGCTGCCGGTCTCTGAGCAGCTGAGGTCTGGGTGTTTGGTTATCAGGCGAAACCTCTGCCTCCTGGGCTTGGAGGTGGCTTTAAGCGGTTTTCTGTGGTGTGTCTTAATCATTTTTTCCCCCTTTTATTATACAAATCAAGTGAGAATTGTGTTGGCCATTGCTGTGGTTTGAGTGTCTCCTCAAACCACATGTTGAAACTTTACCCCCAGTGGAGCAGTTTTGAGGGCTTTACCCTCACTTACGGATTCTTATCTGGGGACTAGTGGGTTGATAGTTTGTCTCAGAAGGGGAACTGGTGGTTTTGTAAGAAGAGAACTGAGCTGGCAGTTAGTACAAGCAGCCCCTCTGCTCTCCACGTACCCTCTGGGTCACCTGGGCTCTGCAGAGCCCCCACCAGCAGGAAGGCCGTCCCCAGTGCAGGCCCTCCACCAGCCTCCAGAACAGTGAGGAATAAATTCACCTCCTTATATGTTACACAGTTTCACATATTCTGCTATAACAACAGAAAACAGACTAAAACAGTTGTCTGGGGGGTCCCAGCAATGACACGATTCACCAGCTGCCATCAAACATCTCTGTGGGATAAGCCACATTCAGGTGGTTGTGCTGCCCTGTGAGACCAGACCGCCCGCTTCGTCCCTGCCCCTGTGTGCCCACACTGCCCCCTTGTCCCTGCCCTAAGCCCTGTCATCCTGGGGTCTCGCTTCCCCAGCAGACGTGTGAGTGGCAGCCTCTTGTGGTCTCTCTGGGCTCAAGACAATCTCGACTCCTCAGCCACATGCAGCTCAAAGCCCTGGGGAGCGGTGTTCTTTGGGCTTGGGGGAAACAGGCCGTGGGTGTGAGGACTGGCCAGTGCTCCAGACATGGCACAAGTCTGGATCTCTGGTGCCGTCCTCCTCCGGTCGACACTGACGTCATTCCTGGGTGGCAACTGTCCAGCCTGTGTTCCAGTGAGCCGGGGAAGGTCTGTTAGCACCTCTCCTGCTCCGATCAGCACAGTGACAACACACGCCTTCGGGGCACCCGTACTGATGAGTTTGGCTTAAACCAACTTTGCAGGCCATCTACCCTAGCCTGTCACCCTTAGCATCCCTTGCCACGTATATTCCTGAGTTTCTGTCAATAAGAATCAGCAAAATCTCACAGTTCTTTTTGTGGGCATGGCCCCTCCTCCAGAGTCACAGCTTATGCCAGGTCCTGGGATTCCAGGCTGGCTCTCTGTCACAGGAGGTGACTGGAATACCAGGCCTTTCTGGCCAGGAGAGGGCAGTCAGGGAAGGAATGGTGAGAAATGCCCAGAGTGATGGGGGAATTCAGGGCTCTCAGTTTACAGATTCTGCCCATCTGCCTCGTGTCTGCGTCAGAGACTTCAGGGCTGTGAGTCAGCTGTGTTGTGATTCAGCCTGCAGCAGGCTCGGCCTGTCACTCTGGTTCCCTGGACAGTGCAGATAAAGTCTTCCTTCGGGCCAGCACAGAAGCTCTCGCCTCACCTCAGGAGTGCGATTCAGGGCCCGAGGGCCACAGGGTCCAGCCCCTGCATGCTGTGGTTTTATGGCTCTAGTGCTGGTGCTGGCTGCTCAGACTGGCTGCATGTGAGCAGGCTCCAGGCCCCAGATTGCCACAGGGGACAGCTGGAGAGGCTGTTCCACCTCACGCCAGTGCTCCTGGGAGTGCCCTTCCTGGCAGCAGGCTTGCCGAAGGCTTCCAATCTAATCAGATCAGAAAACAAGTTCCAGATTTCTCTCTGGGAGGTCCTTCCCCATGAAAGCACACCCAGCACTCACGTCTTGCTTAGTCAGGAAAGCTGGGCCACTGTGACTGCTATGTGGCGACACAGGGCTTAACAGAGGGGCACACAATGGCACCACAGAAGCCAGGGGAGTGTGGATGTGCTTTGCAGGGCTGGGGGCAAAAGCCCAGGGAAACTCTCACAACGTCAGCCTGAAGAGGGACTGGGGTGCAGGGTCACTGGGCAGGGGCTGCAGCTGGTGCCATGGTCTTGATGGGCAAGGTGCCTTGTGCCTGCACCCGTCTTTACCTCCCTTTGCGGCTGCCCACCTCCTCTGAGCTCCTCTCACCACGGCCTGGCCGGGCCCTTCTGGGGACACTGATGGGAGGTGCGAGTGAACACACCAGCTCAGCCCCCACCAAGGCAGGGGCCGAATGTGCCCAGCACACTCTGGAAGGTGACTGAGAGCTGTCTGACAAAGGGAACACCATCCTGAAAGCTCTGACACTGCAGACTGGGCCTCACTTCTCTGAGTCCTGCCCCAGGTGCTGGGCAAGGAGGCTTTTCTCTTCACACCATCGGATGGGGCCTGCAGGGCCAACTGGAGGGGTGGACCCCTCCCCAGGGCTGAGAGGCCCTCATGCCCTTGCTCTAAGTGCCCACTTGATTAAACATAAGATGCCAGAGAGTAAGATTGGCTGCTGCGATTTGTTGGTGTCATTTTGAAGAGAAGACATTAATTGGTCCCTTTTCAGAACATATGACCCAGTAACTGTCGCAGAGCAGCTCGGGAGCACATTGAGAGCACCCCAACCACCCGGCCTGCAAGGCAGTGAAGGCTCTCCTCTCCAGACTGCTGGGATGGGCCTGGGCCACGGCCATTGCTTGTTTAGCAGAGGGAGTAATAAATCATAAATCATATAGGTGTGCAGAGTGTAAGCAGAAATACAACACAGAAGGCTGAGGTTGTGATGAAAGCATCCGCCTCGTTCTAAAATGGCCTTCCAGGAAATGCCTTCCTGACACCCCTCATCTATCACACACGACACCCGCCTGTTGCTTTCACATCTCACACCTTTCACCAAGTAATGAATCCCACAATCCTCTGATCTTGTTGCACACCCAGGTCCCCCCAGGATGGGCGAGGGTCTTGGAGGGCCGGGCTGGACTTGTCACAGGATGGGTTTAGATGCAGTGGAAAGTGCAGACACACCCCACCTCTGCATTCTGGAAACTCCTGGGGCTGAGGTTTGGCAAAGTGGAGTCTGTCTGAAAGACCAGGACACATTTGGAAAGGCCCTCTGAACACGGGACTCCTGGGGAGCGTGTCTGCTCATTCATATGTTTCTGTGTTTTCTAAAATAGTTGTGTTTATATAAAAGGTATTTTAAAAGGGGGATGTTATCTTAAATGAGGTAAGAAAATGTTAAATATCACAGATAATTATTTTGTATTTAAAACCAGAATAACAAAAATAATCTTGATTTCTAGAAGCCTTTGGACTCAGCCCAGCTGACAGCCTGGTTTCTGTAGTTGGGGAAGGCACCGTCAGGCTCATCCTGCTGACTCAATCCCTTCCTGGCTCTCCCAACCTGCCACTCCAGAGTCCCCTGGCAACCTGCTCTGCCGCCCGCCCGAGGGATGTTTCTGAACAACAGAAACAGGTGAAAAGTTGCAAGTGTGCTGATAACCCCATCCAGCTGCAGCTGTGGGTGAAGGAGCAGCGTAGGGTAGAAACCAAGATAAGAGCAAAGACCCCAGGCCCCAGGAAGAAGCCAGTGAGCATGCACCACGTGGGCACGAGGAATGTGGGCGTGCAGAGAGACTGTGTGGCTCTCTCCCAGGGCTGTGGGTCCACTTCTCTCCAGTGGGAGCAGGTCACTTTGCCTGCCTTGAGGGTGGTTAGTTCCATCAGGCACAGCTGTGGGGCTGGGCCTCCCTTTTCTCTGTAGCAGAGACACGGTGAGTTAGTACGCATGGAAGAGGGCAAAGGTGGTGAGCTCCAGTGTGCGTGCTTCATGTACCAGCCTCTTCCTAACATTATGGTGGGAATCGTTTGCTGCTCCTGTGGAAACACCTTGGGAGCTTGTATGACTGTCCAGTCATCTGGGAGCAAAGCAGGGCTCCTTAAACTTGTTCTTCTACGCGTGGGTTTCCAAACCAGGGGGCTGTGGAATACCACTTAGTCCCTGATGCACCTGGCTGGCCATATCACTGCTTCTCCTTCCTGGCCAGCTGCCTCCACAGAGGCAGTGTGCTCTGCGCTCCAGAAGGAGAAAGGCTTTGGCAGCAGCAGAGACAGCTGATGCCCAGGGCTCCTGTGGGCTGACCTGCCCTTCCTCAGGACTGGGGCCCCTCCTCCCTGCAGACCAGGGCAGCTGCCCAGCCTTGTTCTCACTGGGTGGTCAGGGGCTTCCAGTAGCTTCCATGGCCCTGGATATCTGTCTTCAGGGAGCTAGCCCACCCCAACAGGGCCTAGGATGGCCCCCCAGGTCTGAACAGGAGCAGGAACCATGTTCATTAAGCAGGTGCTGAGCAGGAAGCCAGGTGTCATCCCTAAACGCTGCATTCTCCTATTCTGGGCACCCCACCTGCTCCTCCAGGGTCACCTGTTCACAGAGTCCAGGGAAAGAGTAGAAACATCTGTCTTCCCTCCAGATCAGACAGCAGTCACCCTCCAGAGTACTGGTTTTAAACCGGTGTATTGTGGCACAATGGTATGCCGTGAGAAGGTCTTAAGTGTGGTGCAAAAATTTTAAAGATTATTAAATTATTTTTGAAAGAAGTTCAAAACACAGTAAGTATATTCTTTCTTTTACTCTTTTTTGGATCAGCATAATTTAAATGTGCCATGAAGTTTAACTATAGGTTCAAGTGTGCCATGAGGTAAACAATGTTGAAAAACACTGGTTTAGAGACCAGCCTGTCAGAGCCAGAGGGGCAGCCGGCACCTGCCTGCGTCTGGGATCTTGATATGTGTGCATCTGTGCCCACAGCACCACAGGAGACTTGTCTTCAGACTCCTGCGGTCCTCACACAAAGGGGCCTGTTGTCCGTTAGTCACCACCCAGACAGTTCTGTCCCTGCTAAGTCGAGTGCTGGGCAGATAGAGTTTACATACAAGTTGGTTCTCTCCAACTTGGGCTGAGGTTCTGTGAAGAGAATGTCTGCTACTAATTGATTAATTTGGGTCCTGTCTGCAATCTGACTGTGAACCTGGGGCTGGGACGGGCAGGGGCTTGGATGGGCTGGGGCAGGGGGTGCTCCCGTAAGCTCTGGGGGCTGAGAGGTGGCATTAGCCATCTTGGGGCGTCAGACCTGCCCAGAATGACCTGGTGGAGGAGGGTTGTGCACATGACTCCAGGGGCCTCTAGGAAGAGCATGGCTGGGCTCTCTGGACACAGGCTGGGCCCAGACGGCTGAGCTCCTGGGCATGCTCTGGGGCTTCTCTTGGTCCTCTGGTCAGCACACTGGTCACCACTCCATCAGCCTGCCTAGCTCAGGGGGACAGATGCTGTCAGGGGAATCCACCAGCTGCCCCACCTGAGGGGGACCAGCAACTGCACCCTTCACCAGAGGAGGTCACTCCTCCCCTGTCCCCAGTAAGAGCAAATGCCCCGAAGGACTCAGTGGGCCCCTTTCAGGACAGTTCTGCCTCTGTCTTGGCCTGGGAGGACCACTCCCCCCAGCCCCTGCCCAGGAGCACCACTGCTCCTCCATCCTCTTTCCTGCCCAGGAGAACCATCATTCTTCCAGGGCTTGGCCCACCGTCAGCAGCAGCTCTTCTGTGTGAACCTGTGTGCGTGTGTGTACACAGGTGTGTACACGTGTGCATGTGAATGGGTATGCATGAACAGTGTACATGTGTACACAGGTGTACACGTGTGCATGTGAATGGGTATGCATGAACGGTGTACATGTGTACACAGGTGTACACGTGTGCATGTGAATGGGTATGCATGAACGGTGTACATTTGATCATTTGCATGTGCTTGCATACACATGTGTGCAGTGTACCTGTGCATGCATACTCCTGAGTGTGTGCACATGTGTCCACACGTGTGTGAATGTGTTCATGCGTGTCCACATATGTGTGAGTGTGCACACGTGTGTCTGTATGTGTGTGAGAGGAAAGGGAGGGAGGGTTAAAGAGAGAAAAGGAGAGTATGCCTGTATGTGTGTTTACCTGTGTGCAAGTGTGTGCCTGTAAGAGGTTGCCTCTGTGGAAGTTTTCCTGGAGAGTCACCCACACCTGCAACCCCGACCTTCCCCAGAGGGAGCTGGGGAGTGTGCAGGGCCCACAGGGCAGGTGCTTCAGGGCAGTGTGGATGGTCAGGGTGCCCAGTGCAGACGGGCTTCATCCGACCCCATGCTGGCACTCAGGAAGGTGGGGGCAACTCTGCAGAGCGAGGCCGTCTCACACCCCCACAGTAATGTGCACAGAGTGCGCTCTGCACTTTCAGGGGGGTCACTGGATGTTCTCCTTTGACCTCTCTCCATGCCATGCCAGGAGGCCTTTCCCAACTTCGGCCAGCAGGGCTGTGGCCTGGCTCCCTGCCAGCCCGGGGTGGCCCCTCCAAGGCTCTTCCTTCCTGGGATGCCTTTCCTTTGCTCTGGCGTCTCTTAGCTCTTATCACTTCAGAGAAGACTGGTGAGGGGGACAAAATCCAAGTTTCCGGGGTGTGCAGGCGTGTTTAGGTTTCCTACAGGTGCTTATGGAGCCCTCCAGGGACCTGTGCTCACTGTAGCCTGGGCCGAGCTCTCTGCACACACTCTGTTCTGAGGCCTGCATCCCTCCCCCTGGCAGGCAACCCCAGCCCTGTATGTGCTCAGAGAAGGAAGGACAGTGTCCAGTGAAAATGGGGTATCTTGAACCTCGTACATGTGGCTTTACTGGCTTCTCCCTTCCCTGGCTGGATGAAGCAGGAACAACAAACATATCTTTGAAAATGACACAATACCTTGACAGAGATTTAAAACTAGAGTTTTAGGGTACCAGGGGATATCCTCCTTGCCAGAATGTGACTCCCCTTTAGAAGGTTCTCCCTCACTCTCTCCCCCACCTTGCTTCTCCTCCTTCTAAACACATACCATTACTATTATTACTATTTCTCCATGAGATTACAGAGTCCATAAATCACATGGGCAATTCCTTCTTGTCTGTGTGTACACAGGACAGTAAGTGGAAATCAGAGGTCGCCTTCTGGGGTGATCAGGGACACAGTGACAGAGTACTTGGAAGCTGCTGAGCTCCCAACCTGGGTCAGGGTTTGCAGGAAGCTCAGAAAAGCACCCCATTTAGCACTTTTTAGGTTGGGCCTTTGGTGCTTTGCTCATTTTGGTGGGTTTAGGTCAAGGGTTAGGTAAGTCCTTTAGGCCTCCAGGAGTGAAGCCTCAGCTCCTGAGCCTAGCCTGGGATTTCAGACACTGGAGCAGCAGCTGCCCCAGAGGGCCTGGCGTCCCTCCCTACACCCCTTGGGATGTAGGACTTGAGATGGGGCTCTCTTCTTCACACCCAGAGTGGGTAGGCCCTTAGTCCCAGGAAGCTGCA
>CAUYRH010123546.1:0-38057 GCA_963574655.1 Perodicticus potto
CCTCCGCCTCCCAAGTAGCTGGGACTACAGGTGCCCGCCACAACGCCCGGCCATTTTTTGGTTGCAGCCGTCATTGTTGTTTGGCGGGCCCGGGCTGGATTCGAACCCGCCAGCTCAGGTGTATGTGGCTGGCGCCTTAGCCTGCTGAGCCACAGGCGCCGAGCCAAGACTTGGTGAAATCTTGATGTATCTGCTGTGTACCAAGGCACAGGGGATATAATTGTCAACTCAATAGAAAATAATTCTTGTCGTCCTGGAGCTGTCGTTGTGTTGGGAGTGATGAGAATGAGAGTCTGTGAGAAGAAAGGCCAGGGCTGGGTCCTGCAGAGAGTGGTGCGCCCTGGCAGAGAAGTGCATGGGATCATAGAGGAACAGCGAGCTGCCCAGGGAGGAACGAGGTGGCTGTGACTAGAGAGAGAAGCCAAAATTCCCATGGGCTTGGGTGCTGGAGCCCAGAGGACTCGTGGCTCTGTGATTTTTGACATGTGCACTTTGGAGAATGGGAGTGTCATTGACCAAGATGTGTAAGCTTGGGAGGCAGATTTTGTTGAGTTATTAAATACCTCAGTAGCGATGTGGGGTAGGCACATGGATAGATATTCTATTCTCGAGTTCAGAATTTTCTGGGCCAGGGGTGTGAGAATCATCTGGAGTAGATGGCATGGGAAGTCACGTGTCTGGAGATGGCAGAGGAGAGCCTCCAGCACTCAGATGTAGAGGTCAGGTAGAAGGGGGAAGTGGTCAGTCAGTGCTGACTCAGGGACGGACTGGGGAAGGCCCTTCGTTCACATTAGAATGAATGGATTTCACCGAGTCCTCGTGCCTGGTCAGGAATCAGGGAAGCCTGGAGGAGGAGGCAGTGCTGGGTGACTCTGGAGAGGGGTCAGGTCCCTGTGAGGACAGGGAGTTCTCATTGGCTTGGACAGTGTTGTAGTGGGCTTTGCTGAGAGTGGTTCCCTGAAATCATGGAGATAGAAGCTCAGTTGGAGGGAGGTGAGGTGGCTGAGATCTGGGACTGTTGACAAGCCTTGCATCAAGTTTTGCTACACAAGGGCCTGTGTGTTGCATGTGTGACCTCTTGTAAGGAACTTGACCCCTCCAAATCTTTCTCCACCTTCTGAATGGTGATGCTGTCACCTAGGGGCAAGTATTACTGGGAGCATCACAGGAGATAAAACAAATGACCCATCCCAGTTTTCCAGCACAGCCTCTGGCATGTTGGGGTTTGCCAAGCATTGGTTTTTTCTATTCTCTGTACTGGGTGTGTCATTTTCTCATCTGTGGAACAAAGGAATTGGACTGAATGAAGTTTCCCTTTCTGGGTTCTTAGGCTTTGCCCACCAGTCAGCCCTTGGATCCTTCCTCTTCTCACTCCCGATGCTGTCTCCGCCCATGTTCCTTCTGTGGCCATAATGCCCAGTGGGGACTTTCCTTCTTTCTCTTGTTGACTCCACTTCCTCTGGCTTGAGCTTGGCCACCAGATGAATCCTCCAAAAAGCCTCACTTGGGCTGCTGTGCCATTCAGGAGCCTTAAGAGGGACCTCATTCCTGAGAGATGAAAGTTCCCGTGCCCATGTGTGGTCCTTAATGACTTGGGCTCTACTAGGCTCACTTCCTCTGCTTTTCTCTGCATCCTGACGTCGGATCTGCTGTCGCTTTGATGTATCTTGTTCTGCCTTGTCCCTGGCCTTTGGAATGTCATACCCAGTTTTAAATCCCACCCTTTGAGAGCCAGCATATGTACAGAGTTTCCCTCCAGTGCCACCTCCTGTCT
Organism: Perodicticus potto; assembly: GCA_963574655.1. Taxonomy (NCBI): domain Eukaryota; kingdom Metazoa; phylum Chordata; class Mammalia; order Primates; family Lorisidae; genus Perodicticus; species Perodicticus potto. The sequence continues at coordinate 1,775 of CAUYRH010123546.1, forward strand.
GTCCTGCTAAGTTCAGTTCACATCTAAAGTGGACTCGCTGTGTGCATACCACCAACTGCATCCTGCCTGGAGTGCTGGGTGTTTATCACCAGGTCTTTACCCCCCTGCCCTTCACCACGACCCCCTGGGAGGACAGGACACTGTTTTGCACCTCTCCCGGTGTCATAACATGTTAGTGCTTCCCAAATTAAGAAATTCCATCAATCAGAAAACTCCACTCAACCTGAGAAACTTTAATAGTAGGTTTGGGGATTATTAAATCCTAAGAAAAGATCGCAGTGAAGGATTTTTTTTTGGTGTGTGTGTGTGTTTAGTATTAAGAAAAAAATATAAGTCTTCCTGTACTGAGGCCATTTTATCAAAAGGCTTTAAAATTGGCAAATACAGGCTCGGCGCCTCTGGCTCAAGCAGCTAAGGCACCAGCCACGTACACCTGAACTGGCAGGTTCGAATCCAGCCCCGGCCCGCCAAACAACAAGGACGGCTGCAACCAAAAAATGGCCGGGCGTTGTGGCAGGCGCCTGTAGTCCCAGCTACTTGGGAGGAGGAGGCAAGACACTCACTTGAGCCTAGGAATTGGAGGTTGCTGTGAGCTGTGATGCCACGGCACTCTATCCAGGGTGACAGCTTGAGGCTGTGTCTCAAAAAAAAAAAAAAAAAATTGGCAAATACATTGGCCCAGCAATTGCTCTTTTAGGGATTTATCCTAAGAAAATAGTGTTGGGTATATAAAATGTTCACTAGAATGTGCAGATTAAGAGATAACCTAAATGTTCAGCAATAAAGAACTGGTTAAAAAAGAAGAAGATGGGGGCGGTGCCTGTGGCTCAAAGGAGTAGGGCTCCGCCCCCATATGCCGGAGGAGGCGAGTTCAAACCCAGCTCTGGCCAAAACTGCAAAAAAAAAAAGATAACTCTTGGTGCATATTCATACCCTAGAATTAGAATCACCTTCTTAAAATGATAATGTGGAAGGACATGTATTGACTTGGTATAATGTTCATGTTAAATGAAGAAAGTATATTTACAAACGGCTGATTTCATTTGCCTGTATTTATAAAGAAAAGGTAATTGGTATAGGTAGTGTTAACCTCCTTCATCTGTGTATGTTGAGATCATCTGTTTTTACTGTCTTCTTGCTATTACCTAACCCTTCTACAGGAAGCAAGCTTTCTTGCTTAAGAAAACTATTAAAGTTGGAATTGTAAGCTGCTTTTTTAAAAAAACTTTTTTTTTTCTGCTGGGGGCGGTGGTTCATTCCTGCAATCCCAGCACTTTGGGAGGCCAAGGCGGGTGGATTGCTTGAGCTCAGGAGTTCAAGACCAACCTTAGCAAAGTGAGACCCACCCCATCTCTACTAAAAATAGAAAAACTAGCTGGCATTGTAGCGGACACCTGTAGTCCCAGCTACTCAGGAGGCTGAGGCAAGAGGATCGCTTGAGCCCAAGAGTTTGAGGTTGCTGTGAGCTGTGACGTGACGGCACTCTACCGAGGGTGACAAAGTGAGACTCTGTCTCAAAAAAAGAGAGATTTCCTTTTAACCAAGACATGTTCCACCTCTCCCCTCTTGTCTCCCTTCAGTCTGCGGGCCGGGCATCGACATCCGTAACGACTATCAGCAGCTGAAGCGTCTGGAGAACTGCACGGTGATCGAGGGTTACCTGCACATCCTCCTCATCTCCAAGGCGGAGGATTACCGCAGCTACCGCTTCCCCAAGCTCACAGTCATCACTGAATACTTGCTGCTGTTCCGAGTGGCTGGCCTCGAGAGCCTCGGAGACCTCTTCCCTAACCTCACGGTCATCCGTGGCTGGAAACTCTTCTACAACTACGCCCTGGTCATCTTCGAGATGACCAATCTCAAGGATATTGGGCTTTACAACCTGAGGAACATTACTCGGGGGGCCATCAGGATTGAGAAAAACGCGGACCTCTGCTACCTCTCCACTGTGGACTGGTCCCTGATCCTGGATGCAGTGTCCAATAACTACATTGTGGGGAACAAGCCCCCGAAGGAGTGTGGAGACCTGTGTCCGGGGACCATGGAGGAGAAGCCTATGTGCGAGAAGACCACCATCAACAATGAGTACAACTACCGCTGCTGGACCACAAACCACTGCCAGAAAAGTAAGAACAATGCTGACTGCTGCCTTCTCTCCGCTTCTCTCTTTCCCCTCCTCCTCCTCTTCTGAATGCACATGTCCCGCTGGGCAGGGTGCAGTCCTGTTGCATTTAGGACATGGCACGCCTGCCGTGTGGAGGTGGTTCCTAGCGGGGGTCTTGGTTGGCTTCCTTTTGCATCTGGGACTCTTGGAATGCAGGACTGTGGCATGGCTGGAGGCCATCGTGGCTGCTGTCGAGACTGTTCAAATCACATATTAGAAATAATCCACCACATTTCTGGGCTAGAAACTTGCTGACCTTCAGCATTTAAGTTCCTGATGGGAAAGGTGACCTGGTATGCTCAGGAAGTCCCTGAGCCCTGGCTGGCGGGGGCTTGCTGATGTGTCAACTCTTCATCCGTTGCATGAAGGGAAATTTTTTTGTTTGGCTGGACTTTCTTAGCATGGATGGACTTGGAATATGGTTAAATAGAGGAAAATTAAAGAGCTACGTGATGTCCTGTGAAAGGGGTCTTTTGTTCTTAGCAACAGTGTTAATGATGTTCGGGTATCCTGGCTTATGGTGGAACACCTAGGCAAGGTGGGAGACCTCTGTGCTGGTTTCCAGGAGCCCAGGGTGCAGGCTGTTCTTGTCAGTAGCTGTGTAGTGAGGTGCGTTTTTAAACCTCTGGGCTTCTGTTTCCTTTCTTTTATACCTAGGTATGGAATAGTGGTGATAATCTTACGAAATCACTTACTCAAGGAACTTTGAAGAGTGTCCAGTGCTCTGGGAGAAGAGTCAGGTGGTGGTATTTTGAAGCTTCTTGTTTATTTACCTACAATACACTTGTGTTCCCTTGACAACTTTTGTCTTAATGTGATCAATACCTTGAGAGCCAGGTTGGCACTAAAATTTGACACAGGGCCCTTGCCTTATTGCATTCAGCAATGTTTACACATAGATATGTCAGCCAGGAGTGTTCCCCTCACTGGTTAGAAGTCAATATGTTAGCTATAAATAGCTGTTATTTAATGGTTGGCCCCGTTAAAGACCCAAGGAGCCCGTGTACTTTAGTCATAAGAGCCAAGAAATTGCAAATTGTTAGGCTTGCCTAAACTATGAAATGTGTAAAATAAATGAAAAGGCCAGACCCCATGGGCAGCCCTCGTTTTAGTTTCCTTTCAGCCAGACTGAGACGAGGAAAGGCTATGTGTTTGCTGACCTGTCACGGAACTCTCATGCTCTGTACCATTTGATCAGCACATATGTGCACATTTTGAGTAATAGGGGCAGCCACTCCCTTGTGGAGCTGAGAACAAAATCAGGCCACTTTAAGGGTACTGTTGGGTAGAGTACTATGCCGCAGTCATTTTGTGTGATTGATTAAAACTATGCCCAGGGTGGCGCCTGTGGCTCAGTCAGTGGGGTGCCAGCCCCATATACCGAGGGTGGCGGGTTCAAACCCAGCCCCGGCCAAACTGCAACAAAAAAATAGCCGGGTGTTGTGGTGGGCGCCTGTGGTCCCAGCTACTCAGGAGGCTGAGGCAGGAGAATCACTTAAGCCCAGGAGTTGGAGGTTGCTGTGAGCTGTGTGACACCATGGCACTCTACCGAGGGTGATAGGATGAGACTCTGTCTCTACAAAAAAAAAAAAAAAAAAAAAACTATGCCCAATCATCAGACGACTCACTCATTTGGAAAAACAAAAAATATATATTTTAAAAGTAGCTTTGACATTAAAAACTTTTATCCTAGAAGTAAAAAGTGTCATCAAGGAGGCAATGTGTGGTCATGGAGAGACATTGATAAGGGTCTCAAGTGACCTTGGATGAGCCAGCCCCTCTGGGTGGTAGTTGAGCACCTTTATATGGGAGGGTCGCTTGAGGTCAGGAGTTTGAGACTGGCCTGGCTACACAGTGAGACCTTGTCTCTACAAGATAAAAAAACTTAGCCAGGTGTGGTGGCAGGCACCTGTATTCCTAGTTACTTGGGAGGTTGAAGCAAGACTGTTGCTTAAGTCCAGAAATTCGAGGTTGCAGTGAGCTGTGATTGCATCATTGCACTTTAGCTTGGGTGACAGAGCAAGACCCTGTCTCTAAAAAAGAAACAAAAAAGTCATTAGGTAGGCACTTGCTCAGAGACTTAGTAGATTATCTATTTACTTTGGTCTCATGCAGGTTTTCTCAGCTGTTTCTGACCAGCTGCTTGTTGAAGAAGCCTGGGGCAGGAGTAAGGCCCAAGGTTAGGGGTCAAGTCTAAGGTTGGTGACAGGAAAGAAGCAGGTAATTTTCATTGCCTGGGCCTTAGTTTCTTCATCTGCAAAATGAACCTGCCTTCCTTGTAGGGTTTTTGGAAGATTAAAATGAGAAAGTGGAAAAGCACTTGAGCTAGAAAGAAGTTGGGCTCTGCCTCTGCTGAGGGTGGGCGTGTCGGCTGGCTGGCTGCTTTTGGAAGGCCGTGCCCTGCACCCTTCTCCTTGGTTGGTAGTCTCAGTCCTGCTGATATTTTAGGGGACTTCACAGTGAATTATTTAAAATTGATAACTGCATTCAGGGAAATTGTCTCCCCTTCACCTTGTCCTGAAAACTCAGACACGGGTGTTTTTCTCGAAGGTTTTCTGGTTGGATCAGAACTCTCTGTGTTTGCATGGATTTCCTTTACACCTGTATTGTCTAATGTGGTGTCCACTAGTGATGTGGCTTGTTAAGTGCTTGTACTGTGCCTGTCTGAACTGAGACCAGACTTAAATGTAAAATATATACTGGATTTCAAAGGCATGGTATGGGGAAAACCCTGTAAAATATTTCATTAATAATTTTTAAATTAAATGTTTCTGAGACAGTGTCTTTCTCTGTCAGCCCAGGCTGGAGTGCAGTGGTACAGTCATAGCTGACTGTAATATTGAACTCCTAGGCTTCAAGGAATCCTCCTGCCTCAGACACCCAAGTAGCTGTGATGACAGTCATTACATGTTGAAATATAATATCTGGATATATTAGATTAAGTAGACTGTATTCTTAAAACTAATTACACCTGTTTATTTTGCTTTTTTTGTCACCCTCAGTAGAGTGTCATGACATCTTGACTCACAGCAATCTCAAACTCTTGGCCTCAGGCAATTCTTATGTATCACCCTCTTAGGTAGCTGCCTGCCACAGTGCTGGAGTATGTTTTAGGGATAGGGGCTTGCCGTTACTCAAGCTGGTCTCGAACTCCTAAGCTCAAGCAATCCATACGCCTTGCCTTCCCACAGTGCTAAGATTATAGGCATGAGCCACTGCACCCAGCCCCATTTTTCTTCTTACTGTGGCTGCTAGAAAATTTGAAAGTACAGATGTGACTCATGTTCTGTTTTTGCTGCTCAGTGCTGCTTTGGCTCATTTGAGGCTACGAGTTCTTCTCTCATCTCTCTGGCTGACCTGCCACTGCAGTGTTAGTGACCCTGCACCTCCCAGCCAGAACCCCTAGGCATCATTCCAGGAGCCAGGTGAAGGGCATTGAGTCAGATAGAACCAGTCTGTCTTGAGTTCAACATAAGCGAAAGGTGAAGCGTGGAAGGATCCCATTCAGTTATTTTTCTCTTGGCTGCTTGTAGAAGGAAGAACATCTGGAGAGAAATGCCAAGTCAAGAGTGTGTGTGAAATTGTGGAACATTCCCAAGTGTGTAGTGCTGATAGGGGATGGTTTTTATTTGACACTCTGCTTTAAACTGCTTTTATGCAATGACTCTGCAGTGGCTGGCAGCACAGTGGACAGCTTCACTAAGGAAGTGACCACTCTGTGGGTTCTGTGCACACTTCTGTCCTTCCCTATTCTAACCATTTGGAGGGGAGATTTTGTGCAGGCTTGATTTAGTCCTAAAAAGTGATTGATCCTTAAATAATTGTGTACTACGGCTCTTCCCTTTCAGCAGGAACATAACTGCTGGTCTCTGACAGTTGACATGTTGATTCCTCCTTCCTTGTCTTCCACACCTCCCTTGTCTGATTGTCCTTCTGCCCCGAGAGCTGCTGCTTTTTTGTTTCCTTTCCCTCGATTTGGTCTTTTATGGTTGGTGGTTTCCTGTCTTAGTCTGTTTGGGCTGCTGGAATAAAATAATCAAATACCATAAATTGAGTGGCTTGTAAACAGTAGAAATTTATTGTTTACACTTCTGGAGCCTGAAAGTCCAAAATCAAGGTGGAGGCAGAGTCGGTGAGGGCCTGCTCTCTGGCCCGTGAAGGGTGTCTTTTTGGTATGTCTTTATGTGTCAAAAAAGGGGGCAGGAGGTCTTTCTCCAGACTCTTTTATAAGGGTGCAAATCCTATTTGTGAGAGCTCCACCCTCATGACCTCCTTACCTACCCACCCTCATACCATCAAGTTGGACATTCAACTTAAGCATTTTGGAAAGACATAAACGTTCAGACCATAGCATAGCCCCTGGGCCGTCTTTTCACTTTCCTTGTTCTCATCTTATCTACTGGTATTAAACTTCCAAACATTGGGGATAGCCTGTCTCCTGTGGCCTGTGGTTCCACTCAGCACCAGTGAACTTCCCAGAACACAACTGGGGACGATATGCTCCCCTACCTGAGATCCTGGACAGGTCTGTGTAGAACAGGCACCTGGCACACCAGGCCACTCCCTGATCTATTGTCCACCCCATGACACGACACCGTGCCATGCTCACATGCTTCTCCCTCCCTCCTATTTGCCTCCTCTTTTGCCCCAGTGGTGCTCCCTATGCTAACCAGCTCCTGCAGCTTAGCTAGCTGAATTCCAGCCTGCATTTTCCTACTGTGGACTTGAGGGCCCTGCAGACTTCGCTGGTCATGTCTTCCAGCATCTGGCACAGTACTTTTGGTACCACCACTGTGTAAATTCTGGGTGTAACATCCTGTGCCTGCCGTCACCCCAGGGGCAAGCACTGCATCTGTTTTGTGAAGGAGTTATTGTCGGATAGATAACATTTTCCTCTCAACAATATATAATGGCATTCCTCAGCAAGGCAGAAGTGCTAAAGTTATGAAATGAAGACGTTTCCTGTGTCATTGTCATGGTCATTGTTACCAAAGAGCAATGTCAACCGAAACCATCTCCACTTCTTAGTTGGCAGAGAGGATCCACCATGCATGGTAGCTCTTTTCTCTCCTTCGCTTCTCAGAATGATTCAAGGCCAAAGATGATGGAGAAGTATGAAAATAGTCATTGGGAAGGTTGCAGCTTGGCCTGTGAAGCCATTCATTATTTTGTAAGGCAGTTTTGCTGAAGGCCACCCACACACTGTGAGGGATGGAGGTGAATCCTAAGTGCCTGCGGTTTTCTTACTTTTGGGTGAATTTGCTTAAGTGGTGCCTGTTGTTTGCTTGCCATAGATAGGCTTTCTGGTATTTGATTTCAGGTATAGCCACCCTCCCCCGCCCCCAAATAACAAAAACCCAAACCTAAGACTGTGTTGCTAAACTAAGTCTCCAAGTATTTTTTTAACACATCAGGATAGCTAATCATCCTAATAGCGTGTGAGAAGGTCTTTTTTTTTTTTTTTTTTTTTTTTTTTTGCCGGGAAGTCTAGGGAAGAGCAAACCTGGCTGGGTTGGATGCTGGCTTAGCTAGTGGGGCAGCCTTATTTCAATTACACGGGCATTGACTGGGAACAGCAGTCTTGGAGTTTGTTGCATTTCTCACTGCCTTCAAAATGAGAAACCAGGAAAATAGCAGATTGGAGCCTATGAATGAGAAGGCAGTAAATGGCTCCTTTTATTGACAAAAGGAAAACATTTTACTGCCATCTCACTGATGGGATCAGGAACTTAAAATGAAGGCAGGTGTTATAAAGAGACAATTCTGCATTTTTTTCTTTCCACAGGTTCTTCTGTTCTTGTTTATCAAACGCTTCTCACAAGGGTTGTGTTGGCCTCTGTTTCCTTACAGGCTGGCAGTCTGACCTGCCGGGTTAGGGTAGAGGAATTGTTTAAGAATTTGGAAATCACCTGCTGGATTGGCGCCAGGAGACACGTTGTCTCTGTAGTGAGACTCCATTCATATAACGTGCACTATTTCATCCTAACGTTTTTTGTTTTTTTAAAGTTAAGCTACTTGTGAAGGTCTGGTATGTTTCTGTTATTAAGTAAGTGGGGTCTGCCGCCCTGCTCTTACAGACCACTGGCCCTCCAGACTGCTAAGGTGGATCATGATTTGGGCCTGCCTTTTCAGGTAGGGTCTTGGGAGAGGCCTGTAGGCCTTGGAGGAGAAGAAGCCAGCAGGGTGGGTGCAGCTTTGTGTTATGGTAGAAACTTGTCTCCATTACCCTGGAAGGCCCCTGCTGTGGTCAGCTGCTCCCAGGGTGGGGGTGATCTTTATTTAGAAGGGGGTCACATGCCCCTGGGCCTCATTGCCATGCCTTTTATAGTCAGACGTGGAGATCACATTCTGTTCTGCCTGATTGTGGACCCTTGTTACCGAGATGGTGAAGTGGTTTGTGTCCCTGTTTTCTGGAGACATCTTATTTACCACAGCCGGTCACTTGGGGGCATGTGCCTTGTTCCTAAAAGTCTTTGTTCTTGGCCAGTTGTCACCTAATAAAGGTGTCACTATCCTGGGCCCCCTTCAGAAGTTAGTTTTTTAATGGAGATCCCATGTCAAAGACCAAAAATATTCATAATGACCCTCTCATGATTTTTTCACTTCTAGGTATTTGGAAAATATCTGGAGTCCCTTCCAATCTCATCAGTTAAGCCTATGTGTACGATTGTTTTGGTTTCTCCCTACTCCTAAAAAGCTCCTTTCTTTTGTTCCATTAGTATTTCTATCTTGCTTTTCTTATGTGTATGCCAGCGTGACACTCTCGGCAGAGTCGGGATGATGTGTGGAGTGTCTTGGTGCATGGCTCATCTGGGCCTGGGTTGTGTTTATTGCTCAACTTGAGTGTGCAGGGTGGTTCAGAAGTTAAGTTTGGCTCGCAGTGGAGTTGGAAGCTATCACTTGGAAACGTGTCTTTCTGCCAGGTTGTATGAATCAGGGACTCTGGCTATAAATAGTGGGGTCTCTGAGCACCATCCTAGGCTGGACTGCTCCTCTCACTCCGAGGTACCCAGAGGCAGCCATGTGTTCCAGGGAAACTGGTGGGCAGGAGGTAGGGTTTTTCTGTCTGTGACACATGCAATATTAAGAACAGGCTGTTCAAATCACATTTTAAGTAAAAACTGAAGTGCACAGATGACTGTCAGAGCTGCTGGGGTTAAGAAGTTCAACAGCTGGCATCGCAGTCTTGGGGTGAGTGGGGTGTGGGCTCGACGCGCCTGGTCAGGGCAGGGAAGCTGGTTGCAGTGCTGCCTTTTCCACAGACATCACCTAGTCACCTATCTGACCTGTCCGTCCATTTCCTTTCTTCCAACCAGGAGGTTTGCATCAGATTAACTCTGCCTTTTCCTCAAACTCTAAAAATCAATAATTTACGAGAGGTTTTCCACCATGGCTATGATCAAGCAGGCTGGCTGCCGAGATTAGTCTGTGCTTGGAAGGTTGCATGCTTCCTGGTCTGTGTGTGCCCATGCTGCTGCCTCCCCTCACTCGCTCCCCACCTCTTCCTCTCTCTCTCCTTCTCTCTCCCCCTTGCTCTCTCTCCCCCCCCTTCCTCTCTCTCTCCTTCTCTCTCCTCCTCCCCTTCTCTTCTTTCCCTCTTCCTTTGATCTAGTAAGCAAGGTAAATGGCATTTAAAATTATAATAACTCATCAAGTGACACTCTAATCACTGTGTACAACTTGGAAATCTGAGTTTTAAGAAATTCAGACATCTTAAGTGGAAGAAGGAACCCCAAGTGAAAAATCCAAAATCTAGACCGTTCTGGGTTCTGGTCTGTATCTGCGACTGTCTGACAGTGGGGTTTCACCTGGTTCCACGTAGCCTTGCTTTTCTGTCTTTGGAAAGCTCCCCCCTGCTCACTGCAGAGCTTTGTTTGAGCTGCCTTGAGGGAACAGGCAGAGGAGCAGAGCAGTCCTCGGGGCTTGGTAGGAGGCACGAGGGTCCATAGGAACAGTTGTTCTCAATTCAGGGAATGATAGGGCTTCTGTGGGTAGGGTGAGTGATGGGCAGGTGAGGGTGGCCATCCAGGTAAGATAGTTGCTCCTGCAGGGTCAGCTTGGCCTTTGTTCTGCAGTTCTGAAGGTGGCGTGGTGCTGGCCAGGCCATCAGCCTGATATCCCAGGGCATCTATCCCTGATAATATTGTGGAGTCCATGGGAACAGAAGCTACCGTCCTGTGCCTGCCGTGACCGGTCTTTCACATGTTCAGGTGGGCAACACCCCCACCCCCACCCCAACCTGGAAGTGTGTGTGTGTGTTTTTTTTTTAAACCTGTGTATTTTCTCCATGGTTGATGAAGATTGAGATCTGCAAGAATATCATTTTGTACAACACAAGATGTGTTTCTTTTATACCACGTTCCCATGTGGGCAGGTGACATCGTGTGCACAAGTTTAAGAAGAGTCGGAGACTTGAGTTCATTTACCCAGGTGCTGCTCAGTGCTGGGATGAAGCTGCCGGGCCTCATTTTCCTTCAGGACAGTACTTGGAAAACCCCTAAAGGCTTCCTGGCACATAATAGGTTCTTGGTGAATGGTAGCAGTTGCTGCTATTTTTTTTTCTTTTTAATGAAACTAAACTATCTAAGAGTTGCTTTCTGAAACCTCTAAAATTTTGAGCAGTAAGCTGGATTTACTATGTACGTTTTTGTGCCATATCTTAAATGGTCTTTCTCTGTGGCTTTTTCTTTTTCTTTCTTTTTTTTCCTGCAGTTTTTGGCTGGGGCTGGGTTTGAACCTGCCACTTCCGGTATATGGAGCCGGCGTCCTACTCCTTGAGCCACAGGCACTGCCCTGTGGCTTTTTCTAAATTGCAAAAATTCATTTAGCATAAATAGCAGGGCATAGTGTAGATGTGGTTCTTGCTAATTTGATCCAAATTTTTCAAATTCTTATGTTTACCCAGATAAGCCATAATCTTTAAAAAATAATTCAGAGAGGTACCATATGTCTATATTGGCATGCCAGTGGGGCCTCTATAGTTACTCGTAGAGTCTATTAATTTGGTTGTCAAACTCCATGAATTTATTCTGCTTGCAAGCTTGGTATTTGGGATGATTTAAGAAATATCCACAGATTCTCGTTTGATATTGACATTAAATATTATCTTTAAAAAATGTTGTTTGTGTGTAGAACATTAAAGTGGTTAGAGTGGGCACAATTTTTGTGAAAGATAACAAGGATGTACATTTTTATTTGTGACAACTGCGGGGCTCACATGCTAAAGGTAGCCAAGGCTCTGCTCCAGGCTGAGGCACGTGCTCATTTGTTCTCTTCTTTGGGTAACGGCAGTATACATATCCGTGTGTTTGTGTATTTGTGCACGTATCACTTTACTCTCCCACCAGCCTCCTCTCCTATTTTGTTTTATTTTCCTCCTCTCACCCCCGTTGCAGGAAACAAACACTGGCTCTCTGTCCCCCTTTAGATCTGCCTTCCGTTCAAGGGGATCAGGTGGGTGGGAAAATGTTGTGCAGGAATGCCAGGCCCTCTTCCGGAAGCTGGGCTTCTGTTTCATCTCATGATTGAACAGAAGTCGCTTTTTGTTTCTTTGCACTGGTCACAAACAAGCACCCAGTCCTCTCTTTTTTTCTTCCTGCCATTTTTCACGGAATCCCTGTGGGATGGGAACAGACGCAGCATGTTTAGAGACTCAGTTGCTTAATACTTATAGCCTTGTTTAGAAAAGCTTGTGCCTACTGACCCAACCCTCTAATTTGTTTTTCCACGTTCTAATGAAGGGACATGGGTAAAGTTAGTGAGACTGCAGTTGCTAGAGCCCTTGCTGGTGGTGGGGCTTGGCCAAGCTGCGTGCAGAAGCTGGGGCTGAGGGCAGCCAATGCAGCTGAGACTGGTGTCCCCTCCCCCCCCCCAGCTGCCTGTGCCCTGGGGCTCCTGAGGGTGGGCCTAGCTGTATGGCACATACATTTGCCCTTGGCAGCAGATCTGTGAACCCAGGCTGCCATTCTGGATTTCCAGATAGATGCAAAGTACTTGGATGGTTTTTTGCAGCTGCTGTGACCAGGGAGACAGGCTTAGTAGTAAAAAGGGGAGGAGAAAAAATTAAAAAATAAAAGAAGATCTGGAGGCAAAGGGCCTTGCGATACAAAAAAAGGAAAGACCAAGGTTGATGTTATTAGACATTCTTCCTGGGTAGCCCTAGTGTTTGAATTAGGATTTCTTCTTTCTAAAGGTATTAGTTGTAATACAGAGACAAATGGAAACTAGTCAGATCCCTGGGTCCAGAAAAGACTTAGCTTTTTTTCTGGGGTGGTAACCTAGGATGACGTTTCCGTTCCAATTTCTTGACTTCTGAAAGACTCCTTATACTTTGCTAAGTAGATGATATTATTAGGTTCTTAGACTATTCCTCAGATAGGATGTAGGGCTATATTTTTGTTCTCTTCCTCAGTGAATTGGAAATGACTGAATTATTTTGTAATATGTCGATACTACTTTTAGAAGCTTTTGAATAACTGTGTCAGAGAAGCTTTAGGATAGGTTTTAAGCAAGATTGCAAAGAATGTACCAAGTGCTTTCTTTCTTCCACTTAGAAGAAAAGACAGGGTGGGTTAAAATGCAGAAGGTAGGCTCAGCGCCTGTGGCTCAATGGGCTAAGGCGCCAGCCACGTACACCTGAGCTGGAGGGTTCAAATCCAGCCCGGGCCGCCAAATGACAATGACGGCTGCAACAAAAAATGGCCGGGCGTGTGATGGGCGCCTGTAGTCCCAGCTACTTGGGAGGCAGAGGCAGGAGACTCGCTTGAGCCCAGGAATTGGAGGTTGCTGTGAGGCAATGGCACTCTATCCAGGGTGACAGCTTGAGGCTCTGTATCAAAAAAAAAAAAAAAAAATTGCTTATCATAAAGATAAATAAAACAATTTTGTTCTTTTAATATTATAGTGGAAGCTTAGTATGTTCACTGATAAATTTTAAAAATCAGCTGAAATGGTTTTAATCACCAGTAATATACTTACTATTTTTTGACTTATGTGATTATCTGAATAATATTTCAAAAGCATTTGAAATACTAAAAAATGAGTTATGAACATTCATGACCTTTTGAGCTAGAAAAATTCTTATTTGTTAAAGCAGTGTCAACTACATAAAAAGGCTAGGGAGATTTTCATTTACATGACAATTTCCTTTACTGTGTAGAAGCTATCCACCAATGTTGAAGGGGAAATTCATATTTTTCCTCTCTTTCTTACTTGATTTCAGAAGGGCTTATATAGCCCTCTTTGACACTGTAGATATCTCAAAGATTTAGGATGATAGTCACATATTATGGGATATAGTGGAGGTTAAAAAGGCATTTTCTCTAATGGAAAAAGAGCATTTGACTTGTGTCCTTACCTTTGACATTTACTAGCTATGTGACTTCAAACAAGTTTTTCAACCTTTCTTATTTAGCTTTCTCATCAGTTTAATAAATAGTTAGGATTCTCTTGAGCAACTTGTTGATTTTTAATCTTAAGCCCATTGTAAATCACTACACTGAGCAGGTTGTCTTGATTCATGTTGTCTGCCAGAGGATTTAGGTAAAAGTTGGCTCATCTCTAGCAATTTTATGACATTCACTTTGTATCTTAACTTCCTGGCTGTGTCTATCCTTCTTATCCTTATTTTCTCTGTAGCTCTATTTTCCTTACCTATATTTAATTTATTTTCATATCATTTTATTTTGTAATTATTTTAATCTGTGGAAGCGGCCTTAAATTCTTCTGGGAAGAACCTGGGGGTAGAGCATTTAATCAAACAGATAATGCCTTTTCCCAGAGCCATTATAGTGTATGTAATGAGTGATATATAGTGTAGGTATCACTAATTTTTTTAACTTAAAGAATATTTTGTTTATAGCTGCTTTGAACTGAGAAAAGTTTGGTTTTGAAGGGAAGATAGTTTCAGAAAAGCAGAATGCTCCATTGTCATGTGTCCAGAAGTTTTCTGTGGTTTATATAAAGATAAATGAGGATATTTGGAAGGTTCTTCTTCATTTCAGACTTAACTATGGTAAAATACTTGTGTTACCCATCTGTATTGAAGGCGTCTATCTTATATACAGCTCTCAACCACTTTACGTTCACTGGGTCTTGGATGAATGGAGTTTTCTGATAAATATGACTTTGTAAAGAATATTTTATAGGACCATTTCTCTGGTTTAAATCATATGTTTAAATGAACTAGATAGAGTCAATGAAATTGGAGTTTTTGGAATTTTATAATTGCACTAATAACTTACATTTAACAAGCCTTGAATTTATGAAAGCCGTAATTAACTGGTGTAAACTGCTCCATGAAATCAGGATTCAAGTCACAATAAGTCATTTTTTAAATTAATAACTCATACATCTACCTGCCCCTTTACCAGAAAGTATAGCATCTTCCTCTTGGAATTTCTGCTTTCCTCTGAACTGTCCCAAGAACTTCAGTGATGTACACAGTCCAAATGGGGTCATCAGCGACTTCCATATCCAACATGTGGTGTGGGTTGTATATCCATGTGTCTGTGTATGTGAGAGAGAGACGCAGTAGAGTCTGTTCAGCCCACCGCTGCCACTGTGCTTTCCTGCCACATGGTTGTGTTGTTGAAAAGCAGTCTTACATTGTCTAACAGGAGATGTAGGTTTACTGTTGACTCAGATGTCTGTATGGGCCATCAGAGAAAGATGAACCTCTTCCTGTACTAAGCCCAGTTAATATGAATGTCTCATGGTGCCCCATGGTTGAGCTACAAAGATTAACTAGCACCCAGTTTGTTTCAGACCCTTCTCAACTATTCTAAGAGCAACACAGCTGTGAGTCAGAACTGGTCCTAACATTTATTTCCACGTGTTCTTGGAATTACATTTCTCCTTCCCACCCTGGGCTCCTAGACCATTATTTTTTTTATTTTATCTTTTTTTTTTTTTTTTTTATTGTTGGGGATTCATCGAGGGTACAAGAAACCAGGTTACACTGATTGCATTTGTTGGGTAAAGTCCCTCTTATACAATCGTATTTTGCCCCCAAAAGGTGTGGCACACACCAAGACCCCACCCCCCTCACTCCTTCCCTCTCTCTGCTCTTCCTTTCCCCCCCTCATTTCTCTGCTCTCTCCTTCCCTCACCCCCACCGTGTCAATAATTGTCATTAATTGTCCTCATATCAAAATTGAGTACATAGATTCATGCTTCTCCATTCTTTTGATGCTTTACTAAGAATAATGTGTTCCACTTCCATCCAGGTTAATACAAAGGCTGTAAAGTCTCCATTTTTTTAATGGCTGAATAGTGTATATGTACCACAGCTTGTTAATCCATTCCTGGATTGATGGGCATTTAGGCCGTTTCCACATTTTGGCAATTGTAAATTGAGCTGCAATAAACAGTCTAATGCAAGTGTCCTGATGATGAAAGGATTTTTTTTCCTTCTGGGTAGATGCCCAGTAATGGGATTGCAGGATCAAATGGGAGATCTAGCTTGAGTTCTTTGAGACTTCTCCATACTTCCTTCCAAAAAGGTTGTATCAGTTTGCAGTCCCACCAGCAGTGTAAAAGTGTTCCCTTCTCTCCATATCCACGCCAGCATCTGCAGTTTTGAGATTTTGTGATGTGAGCCATTCTCACTGGAGTTAGATGGTATCTCAGGGTGGTTTTGATTTGCATTTCTCTAATAATTAGAGACGATGAGCATTTTTTCATGTGTTTGTTAGCCATTCGTCTGTCTTCTTTAGAGAAGGTTCTATTCATGTCTCTTGCCCATTGATATATGAGATTGTTGGCTTTATTTTAAAAAACAAAGCCTCTAGACTTCTGGGTTATTCACCCATCCTCTAAGCCAGGCATCCTCAAACTTTTAGAACAGGGGGCCAATTCACTGTCCCTCAGACCGTTGGAGGGCTGGACTATTGTTTAAAAAAAAAAACTATGAACAAATTCCTATGCACTCTGCACATATCTTATTTTGAAGTAAAAAACAAAACGGGAACAAATACAATTCACACTGCCTCATGTAGCCCGCGGGCCATAGTTTGAGGACCCCTGCTCTAAGCAAGCTTGTACTTAATAGGGACTCCACATCTTATTTCCCTTATGAGGAAGACTGTTACTAGTAACTTAAAATAGACTTACCCTTCTAAGGGAGCTTTCCTCAGCAATCTCCAAGGTGATTATGCCTACCCCTCTTGAAGGTGGTGATTCCAAAATAATTTTTTGCCTTTTCCTTCTTAGGTGAGAGGGAAAAAAATTGAATTGAATATCTGGCAGGGCATCTTGCTATACATGTTATTAATCTCAAATGGAAGAGTAAAGGTTAAGTGATTATATCCCTTCATCTTTAAAATGAATGAACTAGACATGAGCAAGAGAACAGTTGATGAATTTAATAAAGTAAGTGTTGGGTGGGTATGAAGGAAAAGCCAATACCAACTATTTCAACTAATGTGAAGGACTGGGTCACATTTCAGTTGATGAATCATACTAATACTTTGAGGATTACTGGAATAGATGTGTTCTCTTGAATGTTCAGGATTTTGATTTATATAAACAGTTTCTGCTTTTACCCCACGCCCTCCAAACAGTTATAGCAGAACTCCAGAATAGGAACAAAGGGAACCCAAAGTGGGAAAGAAATACCATTTGCACAGTATTGCAAAAGGGGACTGATTAGTCCTCACCTCTTCTTAATCTCCTTTCAGAGTTTATGGAGCTAAGAAATTGCCATGGAAATTATAAAATGGAATCTGTGATTTAAATATTTCTTAGTGAAGACTTTTGCTATAAGTCACTTTGTATTCAGAGCAGTGCCCCATTTAAATAGGGACTTTGCCCTAACTTAGATGATGGAGCTGCAGTGCAAGGACAGGGTCTCTCTTTGTAGTTTACATTCGGTGCAAGTCACATGTTAGTAAGATTTGTTTTATCCATACCTGTCTAGTGTAGATATTATAATATCTCATTTCTTTGAAGTTAAAAATGCCTAATGATTTTTCTTCCCCCCCAAGTAAGCTTCTTGCTGCTGCTTCCAATGTTTTGATTTTATTTTATGTTTTAAAGATTGATTATATTTTATTATTTTATGTTTT
This sequence comes from Perodicticus potto, assembly GCA_963574655.1. NCBI lineage: Eukaryota > Metazoa > Chordata > Mammalia > Primates > Lorisidae > Perodicticus > Perodicticus potto. The sequence goes on from CAUYRH010123546.1 coordinate 19,004, forward strand.
AAAGATTGATTATATTGATTGATTATATCAGAGAAAATTACGTTTGGGTGCTTCTGCACCACATGAGATATATGTACTCAGTGGTTATTTTTGTGTATTACAGGCCTTTCGAGAAGACCTGGAATGCCTTATTCAAGAACAGATGAAGAAAGGCCACAACCCAACTGGATTATTAGCATTACAGCAGATTGCAGATTACATCATGACTAATTCTTTCTCAGGCTTTTCTTCACCTCCCCTCAGTATGTCAGTTTTGGAGAGTTTTAAAACTTATAATTTTGTCTTTCTTTTGTCTCTAGCAGCATATTCTACTCAGTTTTGGTCCTTAAGTTGGTAACATCTAATACTTAGAGTACTTAGTGTTCACATTGCTTGCTTTTTTCATATCAGCCAAGCATTTGTGAAGATTACAAAATAGTACAAGATAGGTCCCAGGCCAAGTGTGTAGGCATGTGCCTGTAGTCCTAGCTCCTCAAGATGCTGAGATGAGAAGATTGTGAGCCCAGGAGTTTGAGGCTAACAGAGCAACACGGCAAGACCCTGTCTCAAAAAAAAAAAAAAAAAAAAACCCACATGATCTCTACCGTAGAATAATGTATATTTTAGTTGAAGAGACATACCATATGTACACCAAAAATAACATACTAATGTTGTAAAAACTATATGTATAGCTGCATGATAACTATAGAAGAAAAAATTACAAAACAGTTTCTGAGAAATTGTCTAATTTTTTGTAAGTCATAATATGTGTGTTCACAGTTAGAATTGATTATCGGCTGGAGTAGACCGAGAATAATTAATGGAAGAAGACAGGCCTGAACTAACCAGGTTTTAAAGAATGGAGTAGTTAGAGCTTGGTGTGACAGAGAGGTTAGGACATTTTATTCATTCAGCAGATGTTTAATGAGAGCCTCAATTTGGTGAGCTTGAACACCGTAAGGACACCAAGAATTATAAGATCTTAAGCTCCAGTACTTCACATCTTGACTGAAATATGTTCAGAAATCACTGCCACACAAGGGCAGATGCACAGAGAGCTAGAGAAAACTTTGAGACTGCTTCAGGCCAGACTCAAAAGGAGGGAAATTTTTTCCTATGTTTTTATTTTCTTACGGTCAATCTTCCTTTCTTCCTCCTTTCCCTCCTTTTTTTTTTCTTTTTGCAGTTAAAGATTTATAAACAGAATTTCAGCAAACTCAAGTATTTTACAAATAGAGGGAATAAATAAAATCGTAATGATGGTGGGAACAGGCAAGGTGAGGGCATATTTGTAGAACTGTGAGTGGACCATTATGATGGCACATCAGTGACAGTCATGGTGTAGATGCTTAGGGAGAGAGAGGAGAGAAATGGGTCTGAATGAAGAGAGCCTGTGCTATTAGACCGAGAAGGGCTACCAGCATGGACAGTGAAAAACTAGTGAAAAAGGAGTTAATAGGTGACAACTTACAGGAATTTTTTTGTTTTCTTTGTTTTGTTTTGTTAAGACAGAGTCTTACTCTGTTGCCCAGGTTGGAATGCGGTAACAAGATCATAGTTCTCTGCAACCTCAAACTCTCAGGCTCAAGTGATCCTCTGTCTCAGCCTCCCAGGCAGCTAGGACTCCGGTGTGAACCACCACACCCATCTGATGATAATAACTTAAATGAGTACTGGTAAAGGCAAGGAAACTAAAGTCAGATCAGTTAAAGAAATTTTGAAAGAATCCAAATGTGAGCTATAAATACCTAAATTAGAGTAATGGTTGTGGCTATAAGAGGAAGAGAGCAATGAGAAAGGCATAGCCAGGGAGTGTCGAGAGGACCTAGTTAACCGGTTTGATGTGATGATGTGGTTGGTGAGGGGAAAAAATGAGTTCCAAAATCAACGAGTTTCCTAGCTGGGAGAAACATTCTACCAAAAGACAGAAAAATTCAAGTTTGAGCTAGTTTGAATAACTTTCTGTACAATTGAGCATCTTTTATGTGCCAAGCACCCTTTGAGGAACAAGGAGTACAGTGATAAACAAGACTGATGAGAGTCCTTTTCTCATGGAGATAGAAAGTAGACTAAAGCAATAAATAAAATGATCAGATAACATTCAGAGAATTACAGTATGGTGATGTGATAGGGAACAACTGGGTGGCTACTTTAGATCGGGTGATCAGAGGAAACCTCTCTGAGGAGGTGCTATTTAGATTGAAACCTAATAGCAAGGAGTGAACCACACCAAGCTCAAGAGAAAGCATTCCAGGTCAAGGGGACTAGTGTGAGTGCCAGATGAGAATAAAATGGCAATTTTTTCAAGGGAAAAAATAAAGAGAATGGCCTGGACCATGTCTTTCAAGGGGACAGTAGAACAAAGATCAGAAACACAGGCAAAGACTAAATCATGTTAAAATCTGGTTTTGATGTGGCTAAATATAAATATCACAGCCATATTTGAAAATTTGGATTTTATTCCTAACTTTGATGGGAAGCCATTTTAAGTTGGAGGATGACTTAAAAAGACCATTCTGTGTTTTGTGTGACAAGTGAACACAAAGGGAGATTTCATAGTATTATTACCAAAAATAAGAAAGTTGGATATCTTAGTCTAGTTGTAGATCTAGTTTGGCTTGGGAGATTAGGCATGCTTAATTTGAGTTGCCCAGACATTGAGGCAGTCAGAAAGGCAGTCTGGGAGCTTAGGAGAGACTTGGCGGATGGACATGGAGAAGTATGACTCAAAGCTGCGGACATTGACTAATCACAGGGGTTGGGTATAAGCCAAGAAGAAAAGAGTCCAAAGAGAATGTTTCAAAAGCCTAGAGAGACGACTAGTCAGGGAAGGGAAATAAGAAGAGAAGCTGTCCTGTGAGTGGCAGGAACAGTGAGCTACAGGAGATTCCGGCTGGCTGGAGTGTACAAAGGCGTAGCAGCAGGAAAGCCATGTGCCAGTATTCGGAAGTCAGGAAGAAGAGATTGAGCAGTTTGCCTGGAATGTTTATGTTGTATTTTTAAAAGTCGAAGTTACAATTGGAAACATAGGGGGAGAATAGGAGATAGATTAATGGCTGATTCTAAAATTTTGTCAGAACTTATACTATGTTGTATGACTAACATGTTAAAACTATTTCTTTGAATTAATTTAAAACATTTCAAAATTAAAAGACCTTACATTAAAATATTGATGTAGACTTCTCTTTATAAGTTCTTACTGGGCTCATATTCTCAGATTAAGAGCAATGTTTTAGGAAACTCAGTCTATTAGTTTTGTGCAGAATGGATTTACAAAGAAAAGGGCTACAGGCAGTGACAAGAATGAGGCTTATTGTAGAGGACCACACGTGAGTTCAGGCCTGAAGGACCTGGCTCAGCACCTATAGTTCAGTGGTTAGGGCACCAACCACATACACTGGAGTTGGCAGGTTCGAATCCAGCCCAGGCCTGCCAAACAACAACAACTACAACCAGAAAATAGCCAGGCGTTGTGGTGGGTGCCTGTAGTCCCAGCTACTTGGGAGGCTGAGGCAAGAAAACTGCTTAAGCCCAGGAGTTTGAGGTTGCTGTGAGATGTGATTTCATGGCACTGTACTGAGAGTGACATAGTGAGACTCTGTCTCAAAAAAAAGGGACCTTGTGGAAAAAAGAGTCCTAGAACATGGGGAAAGATTATATTTGGTGGCCCAGGAAAAGTTAAGAAGTAAATGAGCATGCAGGAATTGTAATATCATCAATATTAGAAGGAAAGTTAGGAGAAGATAAAGGGTAAGAAAAATCAGGATAGATAAAATGCAGGAAAGTGGCAATAGGGAACTTATGGAAGGAGAAAAGAAACAGAAGGAAAGGGACCAAGAGATCCAGGATAGTGAAACATAAGCTAGGCAAGAGGCAGGGTAAACGGTGTCAAGCTGTAGAGGTTAGGGTGAATGAAGACTGAGCAAAAGTTGAACTTGATCTAATTGCCAAGTTCAATTTCAAGACTACTTTTTTAAGACTTTTAAGGGGGCAGAAAGCAGACTACTATTTGTGTGTATTCTTTTCCTCCTTATTTGGCTTTTGTGTTTGAATAAAAGTCAAAAAGAGATATGAGAAAAGTAGAGGGCTTTTCACCTTTGGAGTCATGTAACCATTTTTCCCCAGTGCTATGAGTCATTGATAGGTGAAGCAACTTTACCAGGCAATCAAAGATAGCCAATACTTATTTTTATACTCCATGTACTTCTTTGAAGAGGATAAGCTAATAAAATATTGTATGAACTGATAAATTTCAGATTATTATTTACAAGGCTAGAACATCCCTAAATACAGGCTTTTTCTTGGCAACTAATTTCCAGGTAAGGGATTACTTGACTTGAATCTCTCTCCACAATGTTTTCTTTTTTAGGTCTTGGCATGGTCACACCTATCAATGACCTTCCTGGTGCAGATACATCTTCATATGTGAAGGGAGAAAAACTCACTCGCTGTAAACTTGCCAGCCTGTACAGACTTGCAGACTTGTTTGGGTGGGCACACCTGGCAAATACATATATCTCAGTGAGTTCTTTAGCTTTCCACTCCTTTCTTACAGAATTCCAACCATAAAGCAACTATACTCTTCTTACCTTTGTTTAGGACATCCAGTTTTCCAGACTTACTCTCTGAACCTAGCATGTTGGATCACAACCACATGCTGATTTAAACCTTCATTCCAAGCAAGAGGCTACAATCCTTGTCCCTGGGCTTGCTTTCTCTGTATTGTCTATGTCATTCTTTGTAGAACCTATCCAGGAAGAAACCTTATGGCAGAATTGTCCCTCTCCAGGTTAATTATATCTGAGCATCAGTGGCATTAAAAAGCATTTGAGGCAAGAGAGGGGGTCAAGGAAGTTAATCCCCCTCCCCCAGCTTTTATTTTTTAAACATATTTTTCACATCCTTTTGTTTTTGCTTTGCCACACTTGGAAGCAAGATGCTGTTTGGAAGCAGAAAGTACTAAAATATTGTGTGATGGAAATGGCATAGACACATTGTATAGTCTATCAACAGCCTCTCTCCTTTTCCCCTGGCCATTCCCTGGTTTCCCTCTTCCATCTCCATCTTAGTTCCTTCTTAGGAAGAGATTTTATTCTCTTTGCCCATTTTCCCTTAATTCCATGTTACAAATTAAAGTTACAATCATTACCACATTGGGTTGAATAATATTGGCATTTATTTTTCATGAATGTAGATGACCCTAAGCAACCTTAGAGCCCCCAAATGTAACACTTTAGATAATAAGTTCAGTAAATGAGAAGCTAATGTTAGGATTTTTTAGCAAGTGCTTGAGTGTTGGGAGAAACTTTTAAGAATATTTTCATACTGCAGACCTTTAATTTTTGCTTTGCTGCTGCTTCCCGCTTCCCCCACCCCACCGCAGTATCTTACAATTGTACGTTGTAAATATATTTCTAGTCATTTGTAAACTACAGAATATGAACACATTGTCGTAATTCCCTATTGTTTTTTTTTTCTTTTTTCCAGGTAAGAATAAGTAAGGAACAAGACCACATTATTATAATTCCCAGAGGCCTATCTTTTTCTGAAGCCACAGCCTCCAATTTGGTATAATTTTCTTTCCTATGTTTCTTTTTCTGAGCTTTCTAGTGCTTTACTGACAACTCTTAGCTTTTTAGCATAGAATGAAACAAGAAAAGGTATGGATAGAAAAACATGTAGTAGTGATCAATGAAGGGATTGGAAAACTATGTTGATTTTTAAGAAAAACTTCAGCATTCAAGAGAAAGGGTAGTTGGGACTAATAAATGAGTTGGTCTTACAAGTTAACTTATCTATATTTTGAAAGAAGTCTTTTGAAATTTTTCTACCCTGTACACCTGGAATTTGTTGTCCTTTTAAAAACACACACAGTTTATGTGTGTTATACCTAGACTTAAACAATGTCCAGTTGACATGAGTATAGGATCTGACCTTCGGGCATTTTATCTTTTCCATGATTGTACTCCTAGCCACTGCCATCAGTGTAGAAAGCAGCAAGATCTACATTGGCTTTGGGTGCTGCACTGTTAGCAGATGGAAAATTTCCAACCAGTTCAGTAAATGCCTGATTTGTCCTAACTCCCAGTAAAGAGCCTGAGTTATTAGTTTCTTAGAAACTGCTTCTTGCTAAATACTGTTTTCTTACATACTACCTGTTTTATAAATTTTTATGGGAACAAAGCTAAACCTATTCTTTTACAAATTCTTTATGGCAGTAGCACCAGAGTTGAGTAGTTGCAGCAGAGGCCCACAAAGTCTGAAATATTTACTATCTAGCCAGTTACAAAAAAATTTGCCAGCCCTTGGTTTAGCTTATGGAACACAGGCAAACATTGATATGTGTATACCAGTTAAATGTTTTTCTGATTTTTTTTTTTTCCAGGTGAAAGTCAATATAATAGGAGAAGTGGTTGACCAGGGAAGTACTAATTTGAAAATTGACCATACAGGATTCAGTCCTCATGCTGCAATCTATTCAACACGTCCTGATGTGAAGTGTGTGATACACATCCATACCCTTGCAACAGCGGCTGTAAGTCAATGAAGGGCCAAAACCAACAATGACCTTGGAAGATGTATTATTCTCATGGCTTTCCCAACGTGATGCTTTATTATCTGCTTTCCTTCAGACTCTGCCATCCAAAATCATATTTGAAATACTAATCTTCCACATACCCAGAAAGCAAACGGCCCTCGGGAACAAATGCTACCATTTTAGGAAACAAGTGGAGAAAACATTTGGATTTGAAAACTAATCAGTTTAATACATGGGTCATTGAATTTTTTGGAGCAAAGCTTCTTTCATAATACTTGATACATACACAGCATTTAAATTGAGTTGTATCCCTTAAGTCCTTTGGGGGGGGCGGGATTGGGGGTAGGCAAAGAACTAAAGTGGGAGAAGGTCTGAACATGGTGACTATGTCAGGGCTTCCTGAGCTAACCAAAGAATCAGGTCCCTATGAAAATGTATTTAGTAGTAACTAAATTGTGGTCTTGGCATGTGCCCAACCAAATAGGTGTCTTCCATGAAGTGTGGAATCCTTCCAATTTCTCAAGAGTCCCTCATCCTGGGAGATGTCGCCTATTATGACTACCAAGGATCTCTTGATGAACAGGAGGAGCGAATTCAACTGCAGAAAGTTCTGGGGCCAAGTTGTAAGGTATGTAGTAGAGTTTCTAAGGAGCTATTTTTGTTGCTGCTGCTGTTGATAAAAAACCGTGTGAGCTATGCCAGTTATTTAAAGTGATTGCTCTGGGAATTCTATTTTAGGTGCTGGTCCTCAGGAATCATGGTGTGGTAGCACTTGGAGAAACAGTTGAGGAGGCATTTCATTATATTTTTAATGTGCAGATAGCCTGTGAGACTCAGGTAGGATCAATTATTCCTCCCTTTTTATTACTTTGTTATTTGCTCATTGGGTAGGATTTTGTTTACTTATTTCTAAAGTCTTATTGGTCAGTGGCTTTTTGTTTTATTTTGTCTTTAAGTGTCTGCTTAAATAAAATAGACTCTAAATCTTAGGGTCATTTAAGGCTGGGTGCGGTGGCACAGGCCTGCAATCCTAGCACTCTTGGGAGGATGAGGTGGGTGGATTGCCTGAGCTCAGGAGTTGAAGACCAGCCTGAGCAAGAGCAAGACCTCCATCTCTTAAAAAATAGCCAGATGTTGTGGCAGGTGCCTATAGTCTCAGCTGCTCAGGCGACTGAGGCAAAAGGATCACTTGAGCCCAAGAGTTTGAGGTTACTGTGCGCTGTGATGCCATAGCACTCTACCCAGGATGACAAAGCAAGATTGTCTTTTTTTTTTTTTTAAAGGTTCACCTACTCATTTATCACTTGAAGTGAAAATAGGAAATGAAAATTTTCTCACACAAATCTACGTGCCTCATAAATATCATTTTCCGCACAATCTTACTCTTTTTTTATGTATATAATTTTTTATTGTTTGGGATTCATTGCAGGTATAAAGAATTAAGATACACTGATTGCATTTGTTAGATAAAGTCTCTCTTATAGTTGCGTCCCACCCCCAAAAGGTGTGCCATACACTGAGACCCCTGTCCCCCTCCTTCTTCCCCTCTTCCCACTTGCTCATTCCCCTGCCCCCCCCCCTTGTATTAGTTCATCTACTGCCTTCATATTAGAATTTAGTACATTGGATTCTTGCTTCTCCATTCTTATGTTGCTTTACTAAGAAGAATGTGTTCCACCTCCATCCAGGTTAATACAAAAGATGTAACGTCTCCATCTTTTTTAGTGGCTGAATAGTATTCCATGGTATTCATATACCACAGCTTGCTAATCCATTCCTGGGTTGGTGGGCATTTAGGCTGTTGTAATTAAGCTGCCATAAACGGTCTAGTGCAAATGTCCTTATGATAAAAGGATTTTTTTTCTTTAGGGTGGATTCCCAATAATGGGATTGCAGGATCAAATGCAAGTTCTAATTAGAGTTCTTTGAGTTTTCTCCATATTTCTTTCCAAAAAGGTTGTATTACTTTGCAGTCCCACCAGCAGTGTGTTTACCTTCAGCTCACAATCCTCCTTTTTAAAATAGTACAATTGGCCTCAGCACCTGTAGCTCCATGAGTAGAGCACCAGCTACATACACCAAGACTGGCGGGTTGGAGCCCAGCCTGGGCCTGCTAAGCAACAATGACAACTACAACAAAAAAAGTAGCCAGGCATTGTGGCGGGCGCCTGCAGTCCCACCTGCCTGAGAGGCTGAGGCAAGGGAATTGCTTAAGCCCAAGAGTTTGAGGTTGCGGGGAGCTGTGACACCATGGCACTCTACCCAGGGTGACATAGACTCTGTCTCAAAAAAATAAATAAAATAGTACAATTGCGCATTTCTGCTTTTACTCTCTAGTTGTGGTACTGATTGAGAAACAAAGGCAGCCTAAAATCAGAAGAATCAAATATGTTGTAGGCACTTTTTGTAAAAAGCTCAAGACTAGGGCCAGAAGTTTTATGAACTCACCTAGTTTTCAATCATCCCACAGTCTCATTATTATAACAGGTTGGATATTTATTAACTACTGTCTGTCAGTGATGCAGATTTTATTTAAAAGTCCTGGTTTCTCTTTTAAAAAAAATCAGTTGGATTCTCTTTAAGCATAGTAATAACCTTAATTTATTGAAAGTCATAAGAAAGGGAAAAAACTTTTCTACCAACTTTAACTTGTGCTAATTATCAACTTCATTTTTGCTTTAATGGTCCCTCCTCTTCTCAAACAGGGCCATGAAAAGCTTAATTAAATTAGGATAATGAGTTAATGACTTTTGCCTAAAGATCCTTCATTTCAAAATATGGTGATTTTATACTCCTTAAGATACCATTCAGCAAAAATATTAACTAGATAGCCATGGGAAAACTTCAAGAAAAAACTTTAAAATTTGGCAAGAGATTTCAGTTGCTTGAATAGTGTTAAAGGGTATGACTCAAAGTGTGTTTTCTATTAGTCCTAGAAAGTATCTATTTCAAATAGATAGAAAAGACCCTTCAGCTGCCTATTTGCACAGGAGTGTTGCCTACTCTTGATTGTTAGTGTCCTGAAAGAGTATTATGGATATTTGCTGAATTGAAATTGTACCTTTTTTGAAAGTAAAATACTCCTATATTCTTTACAGTTCTGTGTGTCTCTGCATTTTACCCCTGATTGCAGGTGCAGGCATTAGCAGGGGCAGGTGGAGTAGACAATCTCCTTGTACTGGACCTTCAGAAGTATAAGGCTTCTACTTACACTGTTGCAGTATCTGGAGGAGGAGGTGTGAATATGGGTTCCCATCAGAAGTGGAAGGTTGGGGAGATTGAGTTTGAAGGGCTGATGAGAACTCTGGACAATCTGGTAGGTGAAAAATTGAACAAAAAATGGGTTTCATGTCTTCAGACTTCATCTCTCTTTAGTTTTGGAATATGCTCCTTACTTTCCTAGAGAGGCATTTTTGTTTGACCACATTTTAAAAAATTAAACATTGGAACATGCAAATACTATCTTTTTGTAAAGAATAAATTCATTGTTATTAATTATAGTGACCATATTATGCAACATATCTCATGAACTTATTTCTCCTATCTACCTAAAATTTTTTGTTCTTTTTCTGGTATTTCCCTGCCCCACCTGCTGGTAACCGCCATTCTACTCTACTTTTAGATCAGTTTTTTAGATTCCTTAATCTACATAGACATGAGATCACATAGTATTTGTTTTTCTGTGCCTGGCTTATTTCACTTTATATAAAGCCCTCTAGATTCATCCATGCTGTTGCACATGACAGGATTTCCTTCTTTAAGACTGAATAGTATTCCATTTTGTATACATGGTATATGTATTCTTCGTTTTCTTCATCATTTAGGTTGATTCCATATTTTAGCTATTGTGAATACTTCTGCAGTGAATATGGGAGGGCAGATATCTCTGACATATTGATTTCATTTCCTTTGTATATACCAGGTCTGACAATTAAGTTTGTGAACTTGCCACTGTGCACATACATTGGCAGCACTGTGCAAACAATTCAGTAAGGTTCATAACCTTGGTATATCAGTGTCTCAGCTGTGTTCATGTTGTGTGGCTCTGTCTTGCTGAATGGCGTTCATTATTGTTGCGTGTTTTTGTGTGCCATTGCAAGAATGTTGGAACTTCAATTAAAGTAGTGGTTCTCAACCTTCCTAATGCCACGATGTGAACGGCTGAATTAGAGCAAGAAACCTTAAATTTCTTGTTAAACTTGGCATTGAAATCAAAGTGGAATTGAAATCAGGGACATTAGTCCATGTTTATGGAAATAATGCCATGAAGAAAACAGCAGTGTCCAAATGGATTAAACATTTTTCTGAGGGGAGAAAAAGTGTTACTGATAAAGAGAGATGAGGGCGGCTGCTGAACTGACAAAAACATTGCAAAAATTGTTTAATTGTACCTCAAAATTGTCAGCTTACTATGAGAAGCATAGCAGACCAAGTAAACATTAGTAGAGAAACAGGAAAATCTTAAACTGAAAACAACCTGAACTTTTCACTAACAACTCATGGCTCTTGCATCACAACATTGCACCAGCATTGCTAACACCATACTGTCTGTGAGCAAGTTTTTAACCAGTAAACAAAGAACTATATTGGAACACCCTCTCTGCTCACCTGATCTGGTTCCCAGTGACTTTTTTCTCTACCTGATAAAGGAAATTTGAATGGAAGGCATTTTGACGACATTCAAAACATTAGGGGTAGTACAATGACAGCTTTGATGGTTATTCCAGAAAAAAAGTTCCAAAATTGCATTGAAGGGTGGACTAGGCTCTGGTGTCAGTGCATAACTTCCCAAAGGGAGTACTTTAAAGGTAACTGTAGTGATATTCAGCAATGAGCTATGTAGCACTTTTAGGGTGAGTTTGCAAACTTAATTGTCAGACCATGTACACCCAGAAGTGGGACCATTGAATCATATAGTACTTCTATTTTTAATCTTATGAGAAACTTTACAGCCCTAGGGAACCTGCAATCCTCTGATTTTGAGATTGTGTTTTTTTAAGCACCAAAGGAAGCAAGAAACCTCATTTTTCTCTTCTGCATCATTTTAATAAGAGGATTTTGTCTGTAAAATTTGGAATCAAGTTGAAAGGCTGCACTCAAGGATCCAGAAGGCCACATGTGCCCCAAGGCCCCATGTTTCCCACCCCTGCTGGGTGGGGGAATGGCTGTACTAATTTATATCCCCAGCAACAATGTGCAAGGGTTCCACTTTCTCCCACATCCTCTCCAATATTTATCTTTTGTCTTCCGATAACAGCACTTCTGACAAGTGTGAGATGAGATCTCATTAGGGTCTTAATTTGATTTTCCTGATTAGTGATGCGTTGAGCATTTTCTCACGTATTTGTTGTCCATTTGTGTAATTTTTGAGAAATGTCTGTTCAGAGTCTTTATTGAGTTCCTATGTGTTTTGCATATTAACCTTTTATTAGATGTACAGTTTGACAAACGTCAGCTTACGTTAGATTTTGTGCTCTTGCATGAAGGGTCACAAAGCAGGTTGCCTTCAGACCCAGGAATAAAGACTTGAGATTTTGTTCCTTAAAACAGTTTTATAGGTAGAAAAATGTTTCTAGTCAGCAGTTTAGAAATTACCTTTGGCAGGAACAGTTGTGTGAGTGGAAATTGCAGTGTCAGCTGTAATCAGTTTTAACTAGATCTTGAAATGTTCCTGGTTTCAACTCTGGTGTTATGTGGGGATTGTGGGGTTTGGAGATTGTTTTCCTCGTTGTTTTTCAACAAAGGCATCTTTTTGAATCATTTGTTTAAAGAATCAGAATCCAAACACTGTGTTGGTACAGGTTGATTGCTTCAAATGTGATTTTTTTCTCTCCCTAAGGGTTATAGAACAGGCTATGCTTACAGGCATCCTCTCATCCGAGAGAAGCCAAGGCACAAGAGTGATGTGGAAATCCCAGCAACTGTGACTGCTTTTTCCTTTGAAGACGATATGGTGCCACTCTCTCCTCTCAAATACATGGCACAGAGACAGCAGCGTGAGAAAACAAGATGGCTGAACTCTCCAAATACTTACATGAAAGTGAATGTGCCCGAGGAGTCTCGTAATGGGGAGACCAGTCCCAGGACCAAAATCACAGTATGCCAGCATTTTACATAGTTTGCCTTTACTAAATATTTTGCATGAATTGAATGTTCTGTGTCAAAAATACTGGGGCAATATCCCATATGTTTGGCTCGGCATGCCTGTAGCTCAGTGGCTAGGGCACTGGCCACATACACAGAGACGGGCAGGTTCAAACCCGGCCCAGGGCCTGCCAAACAACAACTACAACAACAACAAAAATAGCCGGGTGTTGTGGCAGGCGCCTGTAGTCCCAGCTACTTGGGAGGCTGAGGCAAGAGAATCATTTAAGCCCAAGAGTTTGAGGTTGCTATGAGCTGTGACACCACAGCACTCTAATGAGGGCAATATAGTGAGACTCTGTCTCCAAAAAAAAAAAAAGCCAAATATATATATATATTTGGGAAACAGAATATAAGAAAAATATATATGTGGGAAATAAAAGATAAGAAAAATCTTACTATCATTTACCAGGTTTTAAATTTTTGCAAAGCACTGTTTATTTAATTCTCCTAATGCGAAATGATTTTTTTTTTCTGGTTTTGTAGATGAGAAAATTAAGGCAAAAGAGGCTAGGTGTGCTGGCTCACACCCATAATCCTAGTTCTGGGAGGCCAAGGCAGGCAGTTTGCTTGAGCTTAGGAGTTCAAGACCAGTCTGAACAAGAGCTAGACCCCTGTCTCTACTAAAACTAAAAAAACTAACCTGGTGTTTGGGGGTGGGGGGCACGCCTGTAGTCCCTCCTACTAGGGAGTCTGAGGCAAGAGGATCACTTGAACCCAAGAGTTTGAGGTTGCTGTCAGCTAAGCTGATGGCATGGCACTCTACCCTGGGCAACAGAGTGAGACTCTGTTTCAAAGTAAATAAATAAATAAAAGTTTAAAGAAAAAGAGCCGGGTAGCGCCTGTGGCTCAGTGGGTAGGGCGCTGGCCCTATATACCAACGGTGGCGGGTTCAAACCCAAATTAAAACAAAAAAAATAGCCAGACATTGTGTCGGACACCTGTAGTCCCAGCTACTTGGGAAGCTGAGACAAGAGAGTCGCCTAAGCCCAGGAGTTGGAGGTTGCTGTGAGCTGTGTGATGCCATGGCACTCTACCAAGGGCAGTAAAGTGAGACTCTGTCTCTACAAAAAAAAAAAAAAGCTGCCTTTAATGGTAAAGTCGGTGTTTGAATACAGACAATCTGACTCAGGAGCCCAGTTCTTACCCACCACCTGGTAGTTCTTCGTAGTTGATATTGCATCAGTGAATTAGAACAATAAAGTTGCCAACACGTAGTTATGCCAAAGTTGCATGAATTGTTATACATAGCTACCCTTTGGCAAGACCTTATAGGTAGAAAAATGGGTTATTTTAACTTTTTCAAAATTTTGCTTTAGATTTGGTTAATTTGGATCGCGTATCACCAAATATTTTCTAGATACTCAAAATTAGTTCATCCTATCATATAAATCAATAGTATTTGATATGGAAATGCCTAGGCATCAAAGAAGTTTTTACATATTCTATAAGATTTGTCTCCCAGTAAAAGAACATAATTAAATTCATAACTTTTCCAGAATTAATTTTAACAGAGATTGATGGTCAGTCATCCTTAATCTTAATAAATATTAGCTTTCTTAAAAGATTATAAAATGGGATATATGAGAATTATATAAGTGCCTTCGAATCCTGTGGTTTTGTTAGGCTGTATATTATCAGATTATCCCCATTATAAAATGTTGATTAGGGGCTTGGCCTTTTCTGTCAACCACAAATGAAGTGAAGACTGGAAAACTAACTCTTAAGAAATTCCTTTAGTTCTTTTTGATGAGTACTTTACCATCATCATCTCATGAAACTTCAGTGTAGGACACAGAACTCTGAATATGAGTTAATGAGAGGTCAGGCTCTGGGTCTGTGCTCACAGTAGCTTTCAGCGTCATATTTTCAACTGTCAAGAGGAGAAAATTTAATTAGCAGTGTAACTAAGTATTCATGTGAATAGTGGTACCATTTTATATTTTTTTAAAAGCAAAAGTTGATTTGGGGCCTTTTTCTAACTAGTATGAAAGATGAACTAATTGACCACTAAGATACTGCTTAGTGAAATATTTTAAAAGATTGGCAAGATGGGGCAGCTCCTGTGGCTCAGTGAGAAGGGCGCTGGCCCCATATACTGAGGGTGGCAGGTTCAAACCTGGCCCTGGCCAAATTGCAACAAAATATAAATAAATAATTGAAAATTAATAATAAAAAAAAAAGATTGGCAAGATGTATGCCCCCATGGAGACTATAAACAATTATCAAGAAGTTCCTACTAATGTTAAAATTCTTGATTCTTTAGTGGATGAAAGCAGAGGACTCCTCTAAAGTTAGCAGTGGAACACCTATCAAAATTGAAGATCCAAATCAGTTTGTTCCTTTAAACACAAATCCGAACGAGGTACTAGAAAAGAGAAATAAGGTAAGACATTGTCTTATGTGGCCAGAGGAGACATTTTTGTTCTGTTTTATGTTTAAATCATTACTGATGGAATCGGATTAACTGAACTTTGGAGTTTGAATACAGAAAAATTTAAAATTCAATATGAATTTAGCTAACATTGGATACCTCTAACTCTGTGCTAATCATCGATAACAGGCTATATGGGGAAGAAGTATTAGACTATTTCCGCCTTAATGAACCCTGGTATTTTTGGGGAAATGCAGTTCTCTAACAGTGTAAAACAATAGGAACTCACACACCAAGAAGAGGAGAGATTTTTTTTAATTATTTTTTATTGAATCATAACTTTGCATATTGATGCATTTATATACAATGTCAAAAGTTTACATTGAACTAGTAACACATCGATCACAATTATACTCATTTCTGAATAGTTTTGAAATGTACCATTGCATTATGCGCATTAGGTGAGGTCCCCCCAAATACCCTCCCTCCTCCCAGATACCTCCCCATTTCTCCTTAAGAAGAGGAGAGATTAATTTGAGTTATTAAGATGGTAAAAGGTCTTTATGGAGGTGGGAATTGAAGAAACTCCTACTCTGGAGTGGTCAGATAGTAAACTTTTAGGAAAAGAGAAAGAAAAGGTTATCTGTACAGTTGCCTCCAAAAACTTACTGTTTTTCAATTCAGATCCGGGAACAAAACCGATATGACTTAAAAACAGCAGGACCACAGTCACAGTTGCTCGCTGGAATTGTTGTGGATAAGCCTCCTTCCGTAAGTCCATGAAGCAATGTGATCTTTGTTTTTTATTTGCCACAGGAATTTCTTGGCTTTTTAAATATGCATATTTTCATTAAGGTTAACATAAGGATAGGCTAAAAAGTCAATCCATAAGACTTACAGTACTACCTTCAGTTTTTCCAGAGGAAAGGACTTTCTGTTGTTGTAACTGCTTCTAGCATTTATCTTGATGTTTCAAAAGAGCGTCTTTATTCTGCTTTTTCTTGGTCTGTCAGTTTTAGACCTTGACTGTATTTTATGAGATTTATGTCATTGATTGCAAGATGTACATTATTTTATGTATCACTAAAAGAAAAAAAAAACACTTGGCAGTTATAATTGTAGGAAGCCGTAAATTATAACAGGATTCTCAATTTCAGAGATAGGAAAATGTGGGGGGAAAGTTCATCGTAGAATTAATGAAACATAGCAGGGACTTCTTTAATGGAAGATGAGGATTTAACCTGTTTACACAATGCTTCCCTTCTTTCCCTCTCTGTGTTGTCCCTGTAAGGTTATAGCATAGTTTTTGTTGTTGTTAAATCATCTTTCATTATGTATATTATTATTTGTTTGCTACTGAGCCAGGTAGTATTTCCTTTCTTATACAACTTTTCCCTCAATCCTTGAGTTAATAATTGCCTCCTTTTTTCATTTGCTTAGTATTTTGGATACATTGCCTTAGTTTTTCATGAACTTTTCAACCAAATTACAAAGTCCCTCATAGAGTGAAAGCCAACGGGTAATCTCTCCATTATAGCCTCATTATTCTGATCTAAATCTGGACTTGTTCTCAGGCTGCATAGGTTCATTCTCAGAAGTCATCTGTTTCTCATCTATGTTGTATCCTCTGTATCTTGTGTCTTTTGATTTCTTCATTTACTCCATTATCATAGAGCACATCCTCAACTAACTTTCTGAGAAAGGATACATAGGAAGTAACAGTTTGAAATGCCTTTATTCTACTTTCGAATGTGCACACTATGAGTATAGAATACTAATAATTTTCCCCCAAAAATATGAAAAGCATCACTCTATTTTCTCCTGCTTTTTTACTTTCGGTGTTTTTTATTTGTTTGTTTGTTTGTTTAGAGAGTGAAAGAAGATCTTGCTGTATTGCTCCAGCTAGAGTACAGTGATGTCATCATAGCTCACCACAACTTTAAACTCCTGACTTGAGCAGTCCTTCTGCCTCAGCCTCCTAAATATCTGGAACTACAAAAACATGCCACCACACCCAGCTAATTTTTCTCTTTTTAATAGAGGCAGGGTCTCACTCAGGCTGATCTCAAATTCCTGGTCTCAAGCAATCCTCCACCTTGGCCTCCCTAAGTGCTAGGATTATAGGCGTGAGCTATGAGGCCCAGCTTGTCTTCTACATTGTTGAAGTAAGAAGGCATCATGATTCCTGAACCTTAGTATAGGAGTCTTTTTTTTTTTTCTTTTAGAACATGCTACATCCCTGCTGTTCTGAAATTGTATGATCATGTGCTTCGTAGTAGAACTCTTTTTAGTCTCTGTTTTGAGCAATTAGCAACCTTAAACAGTTAACAGCAGATTAATCTGCAAAGTCATATCCTTCAGTTTTGGGGACTTTTTCTTTAAGTATTTCTTCAAAAGTGTTTTTTTCCCCCCTCCAATTTCTTTTTCCATATATCCTGTTAGTTTGGATGTTTGGCATCTTTGAGTTCCTGATTTTTTTTCTTTTTCTCCTATTTTCTGTCTGTCTATCCTGCTTTCCAGAAGATTTTCTTAATTTTATTTTCAATTTTTTATTTTCTTGTTTTTAACACTTCCTGTTCCCGGAATGTTTATGCTGATCTTTGTTTCATGGATAAATTTTCTCTTGTTGCTCTAAAGGAATCAATTTTAAATTTGTTGCAGCCTGTGTTGTCTTTGTTTCTTCTGGATTCCCTTTTTCTTGTTGATTCTCGTCTTCCTTTTCTGTGTCAGAAGCTTTCTTCAAGTATTTGGTAATTTGCAGCAATCTGTTTACAATAAAGAATGACACATGAAAAGCTGATCAGAAGCTCTGGGCTTGTATAGAGCTTGGAGATTGGTGAGCTTCTCTGTAGGGTGACTAGATGGGAACCAGCTGGTTTCTCTGGAGAATCCTCAATCATTACTATCTGAATTTCTTTTATCTGGGACTATTTAATTTATCTGGGAAAGAATTCTCAGTTTGCTATTGTCTTTCTGAGAACCCCACAGCTGTGCTTTATGTCCTTAGTCAGTTTTCTAAAGAATAAGCCTCTGATTTTATACAGATTTGGGAGAGAGGTAAATGCTTGGCTATGTGGAGTAGGAAGGGAACTTTGGAATCTGTTTCTTATCTTTTGATCTTGTCCTCCATTTCACCTTTTCCTCACCATCACTTCCTGTGACCCTTGATGTCTCTAGTTTCTGAGCCTTATCAGACCTCTTCTCATTTGCATCTTTTTTTGCAAGACTGACTTCAACTTTCTCAGCTCTGCCACCCACTCTTCCACTTGCCTTCCATCTTTCAAAAATTTGTTAACATTTCTCATCTTTTATCTCCTCTCCCATTCTTTTGTCCCTACAAGTTTACTATTATTCCTTTACTATCATTTTAGTAGGATTTGGGGAGGGATTAAAAATAAATGCCGTAAGGCCAGACACAATTGCTCATACCTTATTCTCAACACTCCAGAGGCTGAGGCTGACAGCTCGCCTGAGCTCACAAGTTCAAGAGCAGCCTGAGCTAGAGCGAGACCCTGTCTCTAAAAATAGCCAGGCATTGTGGTGGGCACCTGTATTCCCAGCTACTGGGGAGGCTAAAGCAAGAGAATTTCTTGAGCCCAAAAGTCTAAAGTTGCTATGAGCTATGATGTTACAGCACTCTAGGGGGATGAAAAGCCGACAAAATGAGATTCTGACTCCTAAAAAATAAATAGGCTCGCCTGTGGCTCAAACGGCTAAGGCACCAGCCACATACATCTGAGCTGGTGGGTTCGAATCCAGCCCCGGGGCCCGCCAAACAACAATGACGGCTGCAACCAAAAAATGGCCGGGTGTTGTGGCGGGCGCCTGTAGTCCCAGCTACTTGGGAGGTGGAGGCAGGAGACTCGCTTGAGCCCAGGAATTGGAGGCTGCTGTGAGTTGTGATGCCACGGCACTCTATCCAGGGTGACAGCTTGAGGTGTTGTCTCAAAAAAAAAATAATAATAATAAAAAATAAATAAATGCCCAAATTCTATCTGTCACGTGTAACTGAAAGTCTT